>SJYC01095586.1:0-37860 GCA_006408675.1 Madoqua kirkii
TAAACTTAGTTTTAAAGGAAAATATGGGTTATACATATATACAGCTTAGAAGAGGATTGTTATCTAAATCTATCTTTTTTCCAGCTGGAAAAAAAGCAGTGGGAAGTACTAAGTGAAAATAAGCCAAAACTTCATAACATGAATGACTTTACCATTCAACTTAATAACATATGACTCCCAAAGTAGCCTGTTTGAGAGATTTTTCAAGCTTAATTTCTGCTGTAAAGCAAAGTGACTCTGCTTTATATATATGTGCATATGAATATGTGTGCATGTATGTACTGAGTGTGTGTGTATACATAGTCCTTCTCATGGTCTTCTGCATTACGGCTTATCATAAGGCACTGAGTGTGGTCCCCTGTGCTGTGCTGCAGGGCCTGCTGTTCTAATAGTTTGTGTCTGCTGCCCCCACGCTCCTCACCTGCCCTCTTCTGCTTCCCCCTCATTCTTGGCCACCGCACGTCTGCTCTCTAGGTCCATGAGTTGTGTCTGCTTTATAGACAGGTTGACTTCTCACATGTTTAGAGCCCACATGTAAGTGATATCGTGCAGTGTTTGTCTTTCTCCTTTTGACTTCCTTCACTTAGTATGGGAATCTCTAGGTTCATCTGTATTGCTGCAGATGGCATTATTTTATTCTTTTTTATGGCTGAGTAGTACTCAGCTGTATATATGCACCACATCTTTCTCCATTTATCTGTCAGTGGGCCTTTTGGCTCTTCCCGTGTCTTGGCTGTTGTGAGTACTGCTGCTGTGAACATAGGGGTGTGTGTGTGTCCTTTTGAATTACAGTTTTGTCAGGAAACAAACCAAATAGGTAAACCATAATGGGAAAGATTATGAAAAAGACTAATACACACACACACATGTATAACTGAGTCACTTCACTTTACAGCAGAAATTAACACCTGTCTCTTATACACATCTAAGCTGGGTTTAGAAAAGGCAGAGGAACCAGAGATCAAATTCGTTTAATCACAGAGAAAGCAAAAGAATTCCAGAAAAACATCTATTTTGGCTTCATTGACTATGAGAAAGCCTTTGACTATATGGATCACAACAAACTGGAAAATTCTTAAAGAAGTGGGAATACCAGGCTGCCTTACCTGTCTACTGAGAAACCTGTGTGCAGTCAAAAAGCAACAGTTAGAACCTTACATAGAACAACTGACTTGTTCAAAATTGGGAAAGGAGTACATCAAGGCTGTATATTGTCACCCCAGTTATTTAACTTGTATGCAGAGTACATTATGTGAAATGCTGGGCTGGGTGAATCACAAGCTAGAATCAAGATTGCCAGGACAAATATTAACAACCTGAGATATGCAGATGATACCATTCTAATGGCAGAAAGTGAAGAAGAACTAAGGAGCTTCTTGATGATGGTGAAAGAGGAGAGTAAGAAAGTTGGTTTACTTATGGCTGATTCATGTTGAAGTTTGATAGAAAACAAAATTCTATAAAGCAATTATCCTTCAATTAAAAAAAATAAACAATTCAACATTCAAAAAACTAAGATCATGGCATCTGATCCCATCATTTAATGGCAAATAGAAGGGGAAAAAACAGAAACAGTGACAGATTTTCATTTCTTGGGCTTCAAAATCACTGTGGATGGTGACTGCAGCCATGAAATTAGAAGACTCTTTGCTTCTTGGAAGGAAAACTACAACAAACCTAGACAGCATATTAAAAAGCAAAGAGGTATAAAGGTTCATAAAGTAAAAGCTATGGTTTTTCCAGTAGTCATGTATAGATGTGAGAGCTGAACCTTAAAAAAGTAGGGGAAAAAACAGAAACAGTGACAGATTTTCATTTCTTGGGCTTCAAAATCACTGTGGATGGTGACTGCAGCCATGAAATTAGAAGACTCTTTGCTTCTTGGAAGGAAAACTACAACAAACCTAGACAGCATATTAAAAAGCAAAGAGGTATAAAGGTTCATAAAGTAAAAGCTATGGTTTTTCCAGTAGTCATGTATAGATGTGAGAGCTGAACCTTAAAAAAGGCTGAGTGCCAAAGAAGTTATGCTTTTAAATTGTGGTGCTGGAGAAGACTCTAGAGAGTTCTTTGGGCTGCAAGGAGATCAAACCAGTCAATCCTAAAGGAAATCAACCCTGAATATTCATTGGAAGCACTGATGCCAAAGCTGAAGCTCCAGTACGTTAGCCACCTGATGTGAAGAGCTGACTAATTGGAAAAGACCCTGATGCTGGGAAAAGACTAAAAACAAAAGGAGAAGAGGGCAGCAAGAGATGAGATGGTTAGATAGCATAACTGAATCAATAGACATGAACTTGAGCTAACTCTGGGAGATGGGGGAGGACAGGGAAGCCTGGCCTTCTGCAGTCCATGGGGTTGCAAAGAGTTGGACATGCTTGGCAACTAAACAACAACAACAACAACAACAGCAACATCATGTAACAACCCTTGTTAATGCCAATCACAATGTTTAAAAATAGACAACAAACTCTGTTAACGAATGGATAAAGCAGATGTGGTATATTTATATAATGGAATACTACTTAGTCATAAAAAGGAATGAAGTAATTCCATTTGCAGCAACATGGATGGACCTAGAGATAATCATACTGAATGAAGTAGGTCAGAAAGAGAAAAACAAGCACCATATGATATCACTTATATGTGGAACGTAAAATATAACACAAATGAACTTATCTATGAGACAGAAACAGATTCACAGAGATAGAAAGCAGACTTGTGGTTGCCAAAGAGGAATGGGAATGAGAGAGGGATAGAGTGAGAGCTTGGAATTAGCAGATGCAAACTATTATATATGGACTAAATGAAGAAAGTGCTGCTGCAAAGTACAGGGACCTATATTCCATATCCTGTGATAAACCTAAAGGAAAAGGATATGAAAAGAAAGTAAACTTGTGTATAGCTGAATCACTTTGCTGTACATCAGAAATGAATACAATATTGTAAGGCAATTATACTTCAAAAAGTAAATTTAAAAAATAGATACTGATAGGGACTATCGGTTAATATTTGATACATAAAGATATTTTATAAATCACTAAAAAAGGTTTAGAGATATAAACAGACAATTTACTCTAACAGTAACTATAAACATGAGAAAAAGGCTAACTTTATTTGTGGTTCAGTAAATGCATAGTAGAAGAATAATTAGCTATTGGTTTTCATCCACTAGAAAGGTAAATTACTGTAGCCATTCATTGTTGGCTATAGTTAGAGACTATAATCATTCTCCAACATTTCTCCATTTAGAGACTATAGACATTCTTATACTTTCCAAATTAATACATTCACTCATTTCCTGGAATTAAGGTTTAAAATGAGACTATCCTTTGACCCACATGTTATACTTCTGAGCAATTTCCTAAGGAGGCAACCGTAAGGTTATACATAACTTTTTGTTTACATTGCTTGTTGTAGAATTGCTATATTATCTGTATAGCCATTAAAATTGCATGGAGAATTACAAAATCAAATGTGAAAGGATCCAGATTTGAGAGAGAATAGGAAGTGGTGGGTGTGGGGAACCTTGAGCAAACACTCCAAACCCAAAAGGTGTTGCTGATCTGGGTCCAAACGTACCTTTGGGACTATGCTTAGTGTCGTCTTCCAATTTTTCAAGATAAGATCCAAATTTGAATTTTTACATAATATTTCCTGTATTTAAAAATGAGGGCCTCTTCATCAAAACTTTTTAAAGTCTTTATTGAATTTGTGACAATATTGGCTCTGTTTTTAATGTTTTGGCTTTTTGCCTGAAAGCCATGTGGGGTCTTAGTTCCCCAGCCAGGGATCAAACCCACATCTCCTGCATTGGAAGATGAAGTCTTAACCACTGGAACAACAGGGAAGCCCCAGTCAAAACTTTTAAAACACCATGTACACCAACATTGTATGGGCAAAACCCAGGCTTTAAAAACCCTTGATAGATATCTACCTACTTGTATATTTTTACTTTAAAATTTGTGTATGTACAGAATGGTGAAAATAACATATACGTCATGTTTAAAAAATAATTTAAAATTCCTCAATCATGTTATTACCACCCACTTTTAGAAGCAGAACATAAACAAAATCTGTGTGCTTTATAACAATCACATTTGACTCATTTCCCTTCGACTCCCTTCAGGGTGGTTCTTTAGTGCTTACATATGCTTCATAAATGACTGCTAGGAAATAGAGGAATGAGGTTGGCTTGTTGTCTGGGTCTCCACTGAAGTGCCGTCTGCCTCCCTACCCAAACTGGAATATCAAGCTATATTCATAGAGTGCAAAAAAGTGATTAGTAATAGTGCAACTGAACATGTACTCAGTACCAATCTCTTTAATTGCTTATGACAAGCTTGTAAAGGAGGTTCTATTACTTCCATTTCACAAATGAGGCAATAGGGGCACAGAGAGGTCAAGCAGCCTGCACAAAGCACAAAGTTAGTTAGTTGGGATGGGATGCAAACTCAATTTTGTTAGACTCCCCAGCCTGCACTTGTAGCAGTCTTCTTTCAGATGATTTGAGTCCCTTAAAGTCTCTCACTGTAGGAATGGCAGGGATTCAGTTACTTCTGTCTTTGGGGTAGCTTCTTGGACTTCCCCAGTCAGGCTCTCTCTCTCCACTGAACCTTCTGCCCAGATCACTCACTTGCTCCAAATATCTTCCTGATCCTTTTCATAGACAAATGTTTCATCTTTTCTCTGTATTGTCAGCTTCTTGAAGCAGAAGTCAAGGCTTAAACTCTGGTAAGACCAATTATACCCAGCAAAATGTCTCCAGTGGTAACCCAGACACTGGTTATTTTCTCCCTCGCTTTTGTTTTCAAGGCCCAACTTTCATGCTACATTTGGTATATTACTTATTCACTGCCATGTAACAAACCAGTCCAAACTTAGTGTCTTAAAATCACAGCCATTTTATCAGCTCATGATTCTTTGGTCAACAGTTTGGTCTGGGATCCTCTGCTGGTATCTCCTGGAGTGACTTTTGCAGCTACAGAGATTTAAGCATCTGAATCAGGGCTGGATAATCTAACAGGACCTTTCTCACAGTTGGAACAGGTAGTCAGTCAATCAGCAGGTTGGGCTCTGGGAACTCATCAGGACCAGCTCTTCACTGGCTTCTCACCTTCTAGTATAGTCTATATGTGACTCCTTCAAGCTTCAGTTTCAGGGCTGTGTTCCAAGAGAACAAAGGCAGAAGCATTTACTTTTTCTATATTCTGTTGGATACAGCAAGTCAAAAACAATCCCAGATTCAATGACGAGTGAAGTTGATTCTTTATCTTTTTTTTTTAAACCTTCTGATACCCTTTACTCATGTCTTCTCCACCCCTGCCTTTCAGTTCAGTTCAGTCATTCAGTCGTGTCCGACTCTTTGTGACCCCATGAATGGAAGTACACCAGGCCTCCCTGTCCATCACCAACTCCCGGAGTTCACTCAGACTCACGTCCATCGAGTCCGTGATGCAATCCAGCCATCTCATCCTCTGTCGTCCCCTTCTCCTCCTGCCCCTAATCCCTCCCAGCATCAGAGTCTTTTCCAGTGAGTCAACTCTTCGCATGAGGTGGCCAAAGTACTGGAGTTTCAGCTTTAGCATCATTCCTTCCAAAGAAATCCCAGGGCTGATCTCCTTCAGAATGGACTGGTTGGATCTCCTTGCAGTCCAAGGGACTCTCAAGAGTCTTCTCCAACACCACAGTTCAAAAGCATCAATTCTTCGGCGCTCAGCCTTCTGTCTTCAATCTTCTCTCTGTATCTATGAGCTTTTTTTAAAATGCCATATATAAGAGAGATCATATGATATTTATCTTTCTCTGGCTTATTTCACATAGCATAATGCCTTCAAGGTCCATCCATATTGTCGCAAATGTTCAAAGGATTTATCTAAGCAGAAAAGTTACAATTAGAAATGTGAAAATTATGAAAGGTAAAATCTAATTTCCAGGTAATTACCAAGTAATAACAAATACCTAGTATATTGATGTTGAAATTGTAGATTCAGGGCAAAATGCACTGAAGGGGACATCTGCCTTCCATATTGGTAAAAAGAACAATCTACTAAAAAGACACAACAATCTTTAATTGTTGTGCACCTTAAACATGGCCTTAAATTATTAAGAAATAAAATATGGTAGAATTGTAGTTGAAAACTCAAGAATACTGTGCTTCCACAGTAAAGTGAGGTTGACTTTAATAACACCCCTCCACTCTGCCGAAATAGCTCAATTGAAGATGAGCACAGAACTTGAATAGATATTTCTGTAAAGAAGACATAAAATATTAAAAAAGCATACAAGAAGATGCTTCACATCACTAAAGCAAATCAAAGCCACACTGAGATATCACCCATTAGGATGTCTACTATCAAAAAACCAGAAAATAACAAGCGTTGGTGGTAATTTGAAGATATTAGATCCCTTGTGCACTGTTAGTAGGAATGTAAATGGTTTAGCAACTATGGAAAATAGTATGGTGATTCCTCAAAAAATTAAATCTACCATATGATTCCACTTGTAAGTATATACCCAAAGAATTGAAAGCAGAGGCTCAAGGAGATATTTGTACACCCATATTCATAGCAGCATTAACAATTGATAATAGGTGGAAGTAACCAAATATCCATCTACAAATGAATGTATAAATAAAGCATTAAATACACAAGCAATAGAATATCAATAGCTTTAAAAATGAAAGGAAATCAGGGACATGCTAGAACATGAATGAACCTTGATGGTATTATGCAAATAAAACAGGCCAGTTACAAAAGGACAAATATTGTATGATTCCACTTATTTGAAATCCCCAGGGTAGTCAAACTCATAGACAGAAAACTATGATGGTTGTCAGGTACTGGGGGGGAATCAGGTGTTACTGTTTACAGTTTTGTCAGATGGAAAGAGATCTGTGAATGGATGGTGGTGATTGTGGGAGAACAAACAGTGTGAACGTATTTAATGGCCATTGACTGCACACCTAAAAATGGCTAAGTTGATGTATTTTATGTGTGCTGTGCTTAGTTTCTCAGTTGGGTCCAACTCTTTGCAACCCATGGACTGTAGCCCACCAGGCTCCTCTGTCCATGGGGTTTCTCCAGGTAAGAATACTAGAGTGGGTTGCCATGCCCTCCTCCAGTGGATCTTCCCAACCCAGGTCTCCCACATCGTAGGTGGATTCTTTACTGTCTGAGCTACCAGGGAAGTCCAAGAATACTGGAATGGGTACCCTATCCCTTCTCCACGGGAACTTCCTGGCCCAGAAATTGAACTGGGGTGTCCTGTATTGCATTCTTTACCAGCTGAGCTACCAAGGAAGCCTCATTTTATGTGTATTTTACCACAGTTAAAATGAAAAAAAAATTATGTTTGATGTACTTGGAGAATGATTTAATGAGGACCAGCAGGATGGAAAGAGACCAGCTGGAAAATTTTGCAAATCATGGAAGAGATAATGGTGACTTTAATTCAGGTAGTTTAAGTAGGGTTGAAGTCAAAGGGAAGGATGGAGAAATAATTAGAAGGTAGGGACAAAAAGAATCGATGGTTGAACAGATATGAGTAGATAGGGAAAAACAAGTCAGTTTAGAATTTTGTTTCAAGCCTGACAACTGGGTGGAGGTTGGAGTCATTTCCTAACAGCCAGGAAGAGGGGTAAGATGGTGAATGCAGCTACGATGAAGAAAAGTGTAAGATGCTTGTGAGACACCAAAGTGAACAAAATCCCTTGTTTTGACCACTTCACACCCTCCTTGCTTCTACCACTAACACACACCCTTGACTTTATATGTATAATTATACAAAGAAATACTTTTATTCACTTCTGAGGTGTATTTGTGTTACTGCAACACAGCATTAGAGGTAGATCCTGGAATGACTCAAGTACATGCTTTTTTCAAACAGCATCTGTTTCCTTAAGGTTAGAGAATACTTACTGCAATTAAACAGGTTGTGTTCTCAAGGGACACGAGAATCCCAGAGGCAGAACACTAACAAGAAGCTTGCATAGACACAAGGCCAAGCTCATTTCATTCTCATTCACTCTAATGCATCCTTTCTAGAATTTCATTGATGGTGTAGGTAAGAAGATCCACAACTATCACTGCAAGCAGCCACCTGTTTTCTTTTGCTCTTTTCCTTCATGCACACAAAACATTTTTGTAAAAGTAACATAATGAGTATCTAAATTTGTCTTATTTATATTTAGTGGTGACTTTGATGCTAACAGAGCATATTCAGGACATGATACTTAATGTAGATAGGTAACAATGATACTTAATGTAGATAGGTAGCAAATCTATCATGTTTTGATGTTATGCATTTGGTAGCAGGCATTGCAGATGACAATTTTCCAATATAAGTCCAAGTATAGTGGTAGAAGCTACAGTTCTGCATTTGAACTCACAATCCTGGCAAGCTATGTGATCCTGGGCAGGTAATTTAACTACCCTAAACCTCAGTTTCTTCACCTTTAATTAAAAAGAGACAAAATATTTGGTTTTTAGAGTTATTAAAGATTAATAGATGCAAATGTACTTTTAGTGCTACCTAACAGTCGGGTACGACTGAGTGACTTCACTTTCACTTTTCACTTTCATGCATTGGAGAAGGAAATGGCAATCCACTCCAGTATTCTTGCCTGGAGAATCCCGGGGACAGAGGAGCCTAGTGGGGTTGCACACAGTCGGACACGACTGAAGTGACTTAGCAGCAGCAGCGACATAGAGTTGGCATTTAATCAGTTTCTCTCCCTTGGTGAACTGTTCTTTGATTAAATACAAGATTTCCTCAGGCTACCCCAAACTGAAGGTTAAAAAGGGACTACAGCAATAGTATAATTTAGGGGGTGAGTTTTAAATTCCTTTCAGAGAAATCTTCCCAAATATGTAAAGCGCCAGGACTCTCTCAAAAAAGGTAATGAGCACAGTGTTCCTAGCTCACATTGGTGTGCCATATTCTCTGCTTTGATTGTACAGGATTGTTTGCTCCTGGGACTGCTGTTTCTGGTGAAGCAGATGCAAAAGTTGCCAAGAACCTTTTGGTGCCTTTGGGCAGATGTTTGGAAATCCCCTCCTGTCACTGCCAGCTTCCATCTCCTGCCATGGAGGCTGGACATTATACAGTGCCAAAACCAGTCACAGGGCCCCTGTTACTGCAGCTGCTTCCTTGGCTTGCCGAAACCACTTCATGTTCCTCCCTGATGTGGGGAGACCTCTCTTCTGTCTTCTAGTTAAGCTTCGTTATTTCCATTTGTACATGTAGTCCCTGTCTCCTTGGGATTCCATCACATGTCCATGGGGCCTGGGCTGGAGAAAATTTGACTGACTGAAATCATACTGAAAATCTGCCCTCTGTTCTAACACCGAAGCTTTATTATCAGGCCAAGCTTTTATGTAAGGGCTGCTCTTCCCTGAGGAAAAGTTATTTCCAGTTTCTCCTGTAAGTCAGAATTCCTCTTACCATACCCTTTAGGGCCGTCTCAGTAGTCTTCCAGATCTTCTAGGGTGAATCTTCTTAGGCTCTGATCGAGAATTCTGCTACACTTTCACATGCAGCTAGGAGGTTTTAGAAGACTTTTCCTTTGAAAAGGAGGAGGGAAAAGAAAGAGCACTGTGAAATGATAGTGTTAAGTTAGGACATGACAAGCTGGGGGCCTGAATTTGGATAGCGATCATGGAAAGAAAGGGGGCAGCTGCAAGAAGCCTGATGAACGAACAGACAGATGTAACCAGTGACAAGACTAAGGAAAGAGGCCCTGATGGTTATCATGGATGACTCGGAGTTTTCTTGAAATTTCTTGGAAATCTGATTTGCCTGTAAAACTGGAATTCCTTATCCTTAATGCAAATTTTCAGCATCCTGTGCTCCCCATCCCCCACCCTGCTCTAACTCCCATAAGTTCCCCAGTGTCTACACTGGAGGTCCTTCTTCCTCTTCTGTTTTATGAGCACCAGACTTGTGGATGTGATGTTATAACTTGTCTGCTTACCTTACATGTGATAGTGACATGGATATGCTGGCCTTCATGAACCCACTGGCCAACTGGTCTCCCAGGGCACTCTTGTCAGTATTGCTTGTTCTCAGCAGGAGTTGGAAACAAGAGCTCTGAGATTCCTCTGGGACTGAAGATGGATGTTATTCTCAGCATTCAGATTTGCTCTGAATGAACATTCTTCACATGCTCATGGTCAGGAGCAATTTAAGAGGTACTGGGAACCAAAAAGTTGATTGGACTCCCCCCCTCCTCTGCTCTCTTCATAGCCTATATTTAGGCTTCAGCCTACTAAAAATCTTTTAAGGGAGCATATGACATATGTTTGAAATATTAATCTGAACCTTAAGCAATTGAACAAGAGCAGGGACAGCTCTGGGCAATTCTCTGACTGGGTTTTCTGCAGCCCTGTGGTTGTCTCTTCTTTTTCATCAGTGACCTTGAGCTGGCCCCCAGCTGCTTGTAGCTCTTCACAGGGAACTTCAAGAGACCAGCCTTCAACATCCCTGTGGATAAGCCTTTCCTTCCCCAGGTTCGATATCAGATTGTCATATCCCTAGAGCTGTGAAGATAAAAGGTGTATATTAGTTGCTCAGTCATGTCTGACTCTTTGGGACCACGTGGACTGTAGCCTGCCAGGTTCCTCTGTCTATGAGATTCTCCAAGAAAGAATACCGGAGTGGATTACCATTCCCTTCTCCAGGGGATCTTCCCAACCTAGGGACAGAAACTGGGTCTGCTGCATTGCAGGTAGATTCTTTACCATCTGAGCCACCAGGGAAGCCCATGGGTAGTTTTAATAAGTAGTAGTGATAGAGTCGGACACGACTGAAGTGACACAGCAGCAGCAGCAGTGGTAGTAAAAATAATAACAACAATAATAATAGATAAAGTTTATTGAGTGCCTGGCATTGCGCTTTACACACATCATCCCATCTAGTCCTTATATGCATTTTAGAAGACAAGTGTTATTGGCCCACCTTACAAATAAGGAGATACTGAAATCCAACAGTATAAGTAAGTTTGCAAAGGTTATGTGACTTGTAACTGCCACAGATAGACTAGAACTGTAGCTCTCTCTCATGATATACACCCAGATCAACAATATTTTTAATCTCTTTATTTCCAGGTGTGATTTCTGATGGGGATTTCAGGAATCAAAATAAGCTCTCAGAGACTCTATCCCTGATAAAGGCTTTATCCAGCAGGGCTCTAATAAGCTTGCTGCTGCTGCGGCTAAGTCGCTTCAGTCATGTCCAACTCTGTGTGAAGACGGCAGCTCACCAGGCTCCCCCGTCCCTGGGATTCTCCAGGCAAGAACACTGGAGTGGGTTGCCATTTCCTTCTCCAATGCATGAAAGTGAAAAGTGAAAGTGAAGTCACTCAGTCATATCTGACTCTGTGACCCTATGGACTGCAGCCTACCAGGCTCCTGTGCCATGGGATTTTAAGCTCTTTGTAAAGCTCTCTTTAGCAGAGAAAGGCCACATACCCTAGTTGAAATTGTTTATGAAGTGTCATAATCTGTATTTTTTCAGAATATGGGGGCATATGAGCTGTTTATCTTTAAAAAAATTTTTAAACTTAAAAAAAGACTCCTTAACAGCCTCTCCATAAGTTATTTAATGTATTTTTAAAAACAATAATGAAGGAAAAGCAGGGTTTCTACAAATATTTGCTGTCTTTGGCATTTCCACTTCCTCTTTCTCAATAATTCTGTGTAGCTGTCAAGCCCTCCATACCTGCCTAAGCAGAAACCTTCTTTTACTGAGTTGGCCTCAAGCAAAATGAGAGAGTGACAGATGGTGGAGCATAGACACACTTAGTGCTCCCAGCTTCTTCCTCTCCAGTCTTTTCCCTGGCATTCTAGGCATTTTGTAAACAGTAAAATAAAATGCAAATAAGACAAAATTTCCTTTTCCCCTCAACCAAGAGGGGATCTTCAGACACATTTTTTGGTGATTTAAAGTAAATATGATTTTTAACTTCATGGTATTGGCATTTCAGTTACATTTTAAATGACAGAACACAAGGTTTTTTGGTTAAAGTTCCTTTAACCAAGACAAGGAAAGAATTTAAGTTTCAAAAGATGTGAGAGTGACGGCATGGGGGACACAAAAGGAATGAATTTGGATAAGATGAGCATGATATACTTCCTGTTTATCCCAAAGCAGAGAGGCTTCATGAGAAAAGACTTGAAGGTAGCCATTTCTTTACTTATTTTTTCCCCCTTTGGTGGATTTTGGCAGGGCTGCTCTGTCAGATGATACTAAAGGCGGGTTTTCCCCGCTCTGTGTTACAGGGAAAGAACCAGGTTTAAGGAAACAGAGCTGTCCTCTGCTCCTGGCTTGTTGATCTGGGCAAGGTCCTTACCACCTAGTGCCCTCCAGGGATGGAGGGACTAGTTCCTGCCTCAGTTCTGATGAGGGCTTAGAGAATGGATCAAAGTTTACCAAATACATTAATTGAACAACTGGAAACCTTATTAATAAGTACAAAAGTTTATTAAAACTGAGTGCTTGTTATGTGGAGGGGTCTTGACCTGAAAGTCTCTTAAAATGGAATTATTGTTTTTCCTCTGATTATAAAAAACTTAAATGCAGTGCAGAACAGGCTTTTCCTCCCCTCTTGCCCTACTCCTTCTTCATAAAAGCAACAGAGATCAGTGTCAAAGTGGCAGTGATAAACATACAATGTCTTGTTTAGTGTGCCATAAAAAACTCATAGTATTATACTGCCAAGCCTGTGGTTACTGCACCAGGAAGATCCTCTTTATGTTCTTGCCTGGTCAAGTCCCCCTACCTCCTAGTTTCTGGCTAAATTATGAATTAAAAAAAGTTGAAGTATAGTTGATTATAATATGACATGAGTTTCAGATGTATAACATGGTGATTTAATATTTTTATATTAAAATATTATATTTTATCATATATTAAATATATAATATAATTATATAAAATTATATTATAATTTTATATTATACACCATTTAAAGTTATCACAAAACAATGGCCATGTTTCCTTGTGCTGTATAATGTATCCTTGTTGCTTACTTATTTTACACATAGTAGTTTGTGTCTCTTAATCCTCTACCCCTGTCTTGTCCCTTCCTCTTCCCTCTCCCCATTCATAGCTACTAGTTTGTACTCTATATCTATGAGTCTGTTTCCGTTTTTTTATATACATTTGTTTGTTTTATTTATTAGATTCCACATATGAATGATAACATTTTTCTTTCATGACTTATTTTACTAAGCATTATACTCTCTAGGTTCATCCACATTGTTGTAAATGACAGAATTTCATTCTTTTTTATGGTTAGTATTCCATTATTTATATATATATATATATACATATACACACACACAGAGAATATATTCTTTATCCATTCATCTATTGATGGACCCTTGGTTTGCTTCTGTATCTTGGCTATTGTAAAGAATGATGCTATGAACATTGGGATAAATATATCTATTCAAAGTGGTGTTTCCATTTTTTTTCAGTTATATTCCCAAGAGTGGAATTGCTAGGCCATATAGTAGTTCTATTTTTAGTTTTTTGAGCACCTCCATACTGCTTTCCACAGTGGTGGTGCCAATTTACATTTCCATCAACAAGGTATTAGGGTTCCCTTTTCTTCATTTCCTTGCCAACATTTGTTATTTTTAGACTTTTGGACACTAGCCATTCTGACAGGTGTGGGGTGATATCTCACTGTAGTTTTGACTTCTATTTCTGAAGATTAGTTATGTTGAGCATCTTTTCATGTGTTTGTTGACCATCTGTGTATCTTCTTTGAAAAATATCTATTCATGTCTTCTGCCCATTTTTAACTGGATTATTTTTTGATATTGAGTTGTATGAAGTGTTTATAGATTTTGGATGTTAACCCTTTATCACTCATTTCATTTTCCAATATTTCCTCCCATTCAGTAGGTTGTCTTTTTATTTTGTTGATGATTATCTTTGCTGTGCAAAACTTTAAGTTTTATTAGGTCCCATTCAATTATTTTTGCTTTTGTTTCTTTTGCCTCAGGAGACAGATCCAAAAAGATACTGCTATAATTTATTTCAAAAAGTGTTCTGTCCAAGTTTTTCTATAGGAGTTTTATGCTTTCAGGACCTTAAGTCATTTTGAGCTAATTTTATATATGGTATGTGTGAGTTTTATGCTGCCTTGAAGCTTCTCATCTCTTTGGACCATGTGAAAAGCAATCCCACGCCATTGTTGTTGTTTACATTCATTGAATTTATTGAGACCTGAGGGATCCCATCATACAGAGGACTCTCTCAGAAAAACCTATCGTGATCTCACCCTTGTGTTCCATGATCACGGTTCACTGCTCATCACTCTTTTCCTTAAAGTTCTCTCCTTCTCTTTGACCCAACAAAATAAACTGACTTTCAGCCTAATCATCCTACAGTGAGGCCCACTGTCGAGTCTTTCCTATTTTCACAGTTTCCAATCAGCTTTTCAGTCTCTTAAATAGGTCCCTCTTAAATGTGAATGAACTTTCAGAGATTCTTAGAGACTTGAGGAAAAACTTTCCATGAAATGAATTCAGAGGAAGGAAAGACAGTGTAGGAAATAAAGACCAGATTATCAGATAAGAAAAAAATAAATCCATTAATAAAGACAGGAGTTAATAAAAATGAATATTAAGAGAATAAAATAGAGCTCTAGAAAAAACTGATGGTAGAAATTAAACATTAAACTAAAGGCTTGATAGAAAAGTTAAATAAATGTCAAAGACTGAATTGTCTCCCTCACCAAATCCATATGTTAAAAGTTAACCCCCCAGTACCTCCGAAGGTGACAATATTTGGAGATAAGGCTTTAAAGAAGTGATTAAGTTACATGAGATTCTTAGAGTCTGCTCTAATCCAATGTGACTGATGTTCCTATAAGGAGATATTAAAACACACAGAGAGGCAGCAGGTGTGTGTGTGTGCAGAAGGACAACTTGTGAAGAGCAGGAAGAGGGCTGATGTGTGTAGGTAGAGGAGATAGACCTCAGAAGAAACCACCTCTACTTGCAACTTGACCTTGGACTTCCAGCCTCCAGAACTGTGAGAAAATAAATTTCTGTTCTTTAAACCACCCATTCTGTGGCTCTTTGCTATGACAGCTCTAGCAAACTAATATAATAAATTTCCCAGAAAATAACTAACAGAAACCACAAAACCAAAATGAACAACTCAAAACAAGAAGATGGAAAACGTAGAACAAAAAGAAATCAGACAAAGAATCCAAGTGGGTCAAGATCTCATAAGAGAAAACAGACAAATGTGCGAGAGAAAAGCATAGAATAAATAATACAAGAAAATAAGGTTAAAAAGCTTTGCTGAGTGCCTAGCATAGCAGTGAAAACAAACCACACACCAAATCACATTACTGTGAAACTTCAGAACAATGGAAATAAAGAACTTAAAATCTCCCTGAAAGTATAAGAAAGAAAAAGAAAGGTCAAAAGTTGACCAAATACAATTAAACAGAAACCAGAATGATGCTGGATTTCTTAAAAAGAGAAAGTGAAAATTGCAGGTGAGTAACTGTAGACTTATTTTATTAATCAAATTTGTCTCTATGACTGTAACTTAAGAAACCTCAAGGGGCTTTTCTATTAATATATAAGAATGATTTGTTTTGTGTCTAACTCAAATTATTAAACAGTATTACTCTTAGTAAGTTGTAGTGTATTCTACATCAATGCTCAATAAAAGTTAAAGGAAAATAAGAGAATGAACTGTGATTTGTGTCAGTGGGTTTTGCTATCACCAAAGAATTATACCATTGTGCTGATCATGACATTTGGATAGTATGATTCTGTTCTAAACCACAGAACTAAAGGGGACTTTTTCAAAAGACATAGAATAGGAAAGCAAATTAAACTAGAGAGAAGTCATGTGAGAAAAGGGTGAAGGAACTTAAAATTTAAAAACTGAAAAAGGAATGCTTTAGTGATGCCAGAATTTTGATCTTCAAAGAGTTAAAAGCCTTGTATGGAAAAAAAAAGTTAAACCTATTTAATGTGGACCAGAGACCAGTGAGTCTTCTGGGAGATCCATTTCGCTTCAGCAGAAGCGAAACTAGTTTTCTGTTGTTGTTGTAACATATCACCATAAACTTAAGGGCTGTGAACACTGCAAATTTGATATATTTTAGTTCTAGAGGTCAGAAGTCTGAATGGATCTTAATGGGACTTAAGGCTTCAACAAGGCTGCACTGAAGATCTGTTTGCTTGCCTTTTCCAGTTTCTCAAAGCCACCTTCATTCCTCGTTTCCTGTCTCCTTTCTCTATCTTCAGATCTTCCAGTCTCCCTGACTCTGACCCTCTCATCTCCCTATTTATAAGGACCCTTCACTGGGTCACAAAGAGCCGGACATGACTGAGTGACTTCATGTTCGTTCACGTTATTAGTTCTACCTGGATAATCCAGGATAATCTCCTACCTCAAAATCCTTAACTTAATTGATCCATACATTCTGCTTTGCCATAGGAGGTTATATATTCATAGGTTTGGGGGATTGGGATATAAAATCTTTGGGGGCCATTATTCTGCTCACCACAGTTGGTAAGAAGTTTCTAACTGCCACTGTATTTTAGAGATGGTATGGTTGTCTTAGGAACCAGTGATTTTTTACCTATTGCTATTGCTGAGAGTGTTCAATCAGTAGGAATACTGAGGGGGGATTTTGTGGGCAGTGGTACTAAGTGACTCAAAATCCCATAATCTTGAAAAAAAATTACTCTTTTATTATGATACAGAAAAATCTGAGAGTGCATGACACTGAGGCACCTGGATGAAAAGAAAAATCAATTAATCTTCTTACATTTTATGATACTTGCACAGAATTTGAACTTTTCACACATGCATGCATAATCCAAAAGATAAATAAAAATAGTTTGATGTTCTATCATATAGAATCAATGAGTAGGCTGGAATAATAGAGTATAAACACTTTTGCTTATTGGTTATCTATAATTATCATAAAGCCTTTAAAAAATATATTGCCTTACATTTTCTACTCTGCTTTGGTTCTATTCTGCTTTATGAAACTACATAGATTAAATTCAGCGCCTTTTACATAAGACAGCCCTTCTGATATATAAGCGTTCCCTTGTGGCTCAGTTGTTAAAGAATCTGAGTACAATGCAGGAGACCTGGGTTTGATCCCTGGATTGGGAAGATCCCCTGGAGAAGGGAAAGGCTACCTACTCTAGTATTCTGGCCTGGAGAATTCTATGGACTATACTAGTCCATGGGATCACAAAGAGTCGAACAGGACTGAGTGACTTTCACTTTCATTTCACTGATATATAAAGATGTCAGCCATATCTTCCCAGAGAAGGCAATGGCAACCCACTCCAGGACTCTTGCCTGGAAAATCCCATGAACGGAGGAGCCTGGTAGGCTGCAGTACATTGTGTCGCTAGGAGTCGAGCACGACTGAATGACTTCACTTTCATTTTTCACTTTCACCCATTGGAGAAGGAAATGGTAACCCACTCCAGTATTCTTGCCTGGAGAATCCCAGGGACAGAGAAGCCTAGGGGGCTGCCATCTATGGTGTCACACAGAGTGGGACAAGACTAAAGTGACTTAGCAGCAGCAGGAGCAGCAGCAGACATATCTTCCAAGCCTAATCATCCACTTCTTTGGTTAGGTTATAGTGCCTTTATTTTATATTAAATTCTGGACTTTAAATTAAATTGTCTTCTCAATTTAATCTCATTGGTTAAGTAGACTGGTTAAGTTGGTCAAACTTAATCTCTTTGGTCCATTGTTCTGGCCAAGGCCAACAATATATGTATATATTTAATACATATTTAATTATTAAATACTATGTTTTATGTATTTAATATATATTTAAATTTATTTTATTCCAGTATGGTTGCTTTATAATGTGTTAATTTCTGCTGTAGAAAAGTGAATCAGTTATTTATATGTATGCATTTTTTTCATATTTTTTTACTATGGTTTATTGAATATATTTCACTATGCTATACACTAGGATCTGGTTGTTTATTGACTCTATATATAATAGTTTGCATCTGCTAGTCCCGAACTCCCAATCCTCTCCTTCTCTACCAACCACAAGTCTGTTCTGTATGTCTGTGAGTCTCTTTTGTAGATAGGTTCACTTGTGTTGTATTTTAGATTCCACATATAAGTGATAGCATATGGTGCTTGTTTTTCTCTTTCTGACATACTTCATTAGTATGATAATCTCTCGGTCCATCCATGTTGCTGCAAATGGGAGTATTTCATTCTTTCTATGGCTGACTAATATTCCATTGTTGGAGAAGACTCTTGAGAGTCCCTTGGACTGCAAGGAGATCCAACCAGTCCATTCTGAAGGAGATCAGCCCTGGGATTTCTTTGGAAGGAATGATGCTAAAGTTGTAACTCCAGTACTTTGGCCACCTCATGTGAAGAGTTGACTCATTGGAAAAGACTCTGATGCTGGGAGGGATTGGGGGCAGGAGGAGAAGGGAACGACCGAGGATGAGATGGCTGGATGGCATCACGGACTCGATGGACATGAGTCTGAGTGAACTCCGAGAGATAGTGATGAATAGGGAGGCCTGGCGTGCTGCGATTCATGGGGTCGCAAAGAGTCGGACACGACTGAATGACTGAACTGAACTGAATATATATACAGAAAAAAAAATATATATGGAGAGAAAGAGTACATATATATATATGTTTATATATGTGCAGAGTATATCATAAGAAACTCTGGACTGGAAGAAACACAAGCTGGAATCAAGATTTCCAGGAGAAATATCAATAACCTCAGACATGCAGATAACACTACCTTCACCCTAATTTAACTTTTATGCAGAGTACATCATGCAAAATGCCAGACTGGATGAAGCACAAGCTGGAATCAAGATTGCTGGGAGAAATATCAATAACCTCAGACATGCAGATAACACTACCCTTATGGCAGAAAGTGAAGAGGAACTAAAAAGCCTCTTGATGAAAGTGAAAGTGGAGAATGAAAAAGTTGGCTTAAAGCTCAACATCCAGAAAATGAAGATCATGGCATCTGGTCCCATCACTTCATGGGAAATAGATGGGGAAACAGTGGAAACAGTGGCAGACTTTATTTTGCGGGGCTCCAGAATCCCTGCAGATGGTGATTGCAGCTGTGAAATTAAAAGACACTTACTCCTTGGAAGGAAAGTTATGACCCACCTAGATAGCATATTCAAAAGCAGAGATATTACTTTGCCAACTAAGGTCCAGCTAGTCAAGGCTATGGTTTTTCCTATGGTCATGTATAGATGTGAGAGTTGGACTGTAAAGAAGCTGAGCACTGAAGTGCTTTTGAACTGTGGTGTTGGAGAAGACTCTTGAGTCCCTTGCACTGCAAGGAGATCCAACCAGTCCATTCTGAAGGAGATCACCCCTGGGATATCTTTGGAAGGAATGATGCTAAAGCTGAAACTGCAGTACTTTGGCCACCTCATGCGAAGAGCTGACTCATTGGAAAAGACTCTGATGCTGGGAGGGATTGGGGGCAGGAGGAGAAGGGGATGACCAAGGATGAGATGGCTGGATGGCATCACAGACTCGATGGATGTGAGTCTGAGTGAACTCTGGGAGTTGCTGATAGACAGGGAGGCCTGGCGTGCTGCAATTCATGGGGTCACAAAGAGTCGGACATGACTGAGTGACTGAAGTGAACTGATATATATAAACATTTAGATTGTTTCTGTATCTTGGCAGAGTTTCCCTGGTGATGCTAGTGATAAAGAATCTGACTGTCAAGGAGACCTAGCAGATGTGAGTTTGATCCCAGGCTGGGAAGATTCCCTGGACGAGAGCGTGGCAACCCACTCCAGTATTTCTGCCTGGAAAATCCCATGGACAGAGGATCCTGGCGGGCTACAGTCCACAGAGTTGCAAAGAGCTGGACATGACTGAAGTGACTTAGCATGCATACACGCACGTCTTGGCTACTGGGAATACTGCTGCTGTGAACATACAAGTATAAATATGCCTTTGAATTAGAGTTTTTTCAAATATACACCCAGGATTGGGATTGCTGGATCATATGGTAAGTCTGTTTTTAGTTTCTGAGGAAACTCCATACTGTTCTGCATAGTGGCTGTATCAACTTATATTTCCACCAACAGTATAGGAGGATTCCCTTTGCTTCACACCCTCTCTAGGATTTGTTATTTGTAGACTTCTTAATGATGGCCATTCTGACCTATGTGAAGTGGTACCTCATTGTAGTTTTAATTTGCATTTCTCTAATAATTAGTGATATTGAGCATCTATTTATGTGCCTCTTGAAGGCCAGCAACATATTTTTTTAAAAAATTATTCTTCATAGTTTTTTTTTTTTTTTGGTGGGGGAGTGTTATGAGAAAAACATTATTTTCATGACACTTGTAATTGAGTGAGGATTTTTATTTGTTGGTGTTAATTCCTGCCTTGGGTGGGTGGTTTTCTAAATGATGTTTGAGATAAATTGTTCAGCAAACTTCACTGAACATTATTAGGGTAAAGCACTTTGGAGGCATATAAATAAGTGGTCTTTACTTTCAAGGAGCTGATCTGCTATTCTATGACGCTATGCTTTGCCTATTTGCCAGGCTGATCAGTGACCAATACAATTTGATATAAATAATGTACACAGGAGTCTTCTCTCCTCTGAAGAAACTTAAGAGAGCTGAGCTTTCTTAGTTATTATTCCTATATTACTCAAAAGTGAGGGGAATTAGAAAGCACTTTATTCTAGAAAATTTTGACCCTTCAAAATCAAATATTTCCTCCCTTTTATCCCTGAGACACAAGAGATGCCTAGAGGATCAAGATTAGATAAGGCATAAGTAAATGGTCGGTCAATGATGTGGTACCTACTCAAATATATTTCTCACACTGGCCTACTCCTGGCACTGGAAATTTTATTATTTGTGATTCATTCCTTTATGTACAGCATTGCCCACTCCCAGTAGTCTCCATTAGAATTCAGTTTGTCTTTCCATAGCAAATCTCTTGGTTGTGACCGAGTTTAACAAGGCACATTTACTCTTTAAGTTTTAGAATTAAGCTGTATCAGATGATTGAGAAAGTTCTTGAATAGAAAATCTAAAAAAGAAAGTTGAAGGAGCTGAAAATTGCTAACCTCAAACTATTTTACAGATTTGCTCTGGCTAGGATTGTTTCCACTGTGAACTCCCTGCTCCAAGAGGCATTTGAGTTTATAACTAGAAATAATTGCTAAGTGAAGTTTGACGGTCCAGGAATTGGGAATGAATTTGGCATTTTGAACACAAATGACCTTTTAACACATTGTTGTTCAGTCATCAAGTAATGTCTGACTCTTCATGACCCTATGGACTACAAACATGAAAAAGTCTAAATGATAGCATTTAGGTCAATTTTAGAACATAAATGCACCTATAACCCTGAAGAAATAAACAGTGTACTACAATTGGATTATGTCAGAAAAATTAGATAATTTAGACTCCAAATATTTATGTTTCTTCAGTTTGTGTGCTTCAGTTCAGTTCAGTCACTCAGTCATGTTCAACTCTAAGTGACCCCATGAAGCACAGCACTCCAGACCTCCCTGTCCATCACCAACTCCCGGAGTTCACTCAAACTCACGTCCATTGAGTCCGTGATGCCATCTAGGCAACTCATCCTCTGCCATCCCCTTCCCCTCCTGCCCCCAATCCCTCCCAGCATCAGAGTCTTTTCCAATGAGCCAACTCTTCGCATGAGGTGGCCAAAGTACTGGGGTTTCAGCTTCAGCATCATTATTCCTTCCAAAGAAATCCCAGAGCTGATCTCCTTCAGAATGGACTGGTTGGATGTCCTTGCAGTCCAAGGGACTCTCAAGAGTCTTCTCCAACACCACAGTTCAAAAGCATCAATTCTTTGGCACTCAGCTTTCTTCATAGTCCAACTCTCACATCCATACCTGACCACTGGAAAAACCATAGCCTTGACTAGCTGGACCTTAGTTGGCAAAGTAATGTCTCTGCTTTTGAATATGCTATCTAGGTGGGTCATAACTTTCCTTCCAAGGAGTAAGCATCTTTTAATTTCATGGCTCCAATCACCACCTGCAGTGATTTTGGAGCCCCCCAAAATAAAGTCTGCCATTGTTTCCACTGTTTCCCCATCTATTTCCCATGAAGTGATGGGACCAGATGCCATGATCTTCGTTTTCTGAATGTTGAGCTTTAAGCCAACTTTTTCACTCTCCTCTTTCACTTTCATCAAGAGGCTTTTTAGTTCTTCACTTTCTGCCTTAAGAGTGGTGTCATCTGCATGTCTGAGGTTATTGATATTTCTCCTGGAAATCTTGATTCCAGCTTGTGCTTTTATGCTTAGCTTAGGTAAAATATAAGCATATCATGCATATTACTCAGATGATCCTTTCCCATTTATCTGGTATTTTTTTTCCAGTAGATAGAAATGACATATTTGGTTTATTTTAGAAATGATAATTTTGTAGAGATAGCTTATTTTTAAATGCACCCTATTCAGACTTCAGGTTATTTTTGTAGACTTTTTCTTTAGAAGGGTCCCTTCACACATAGCAAGCCATCATTTTGTTTACCTTCTTTCTCCTTCTCACTTTACTTTCCACCCTAACTTCCCAAATTTTCTCTGAAGTTTCCAATTCTTTTTTTTTTCAGTTATACAGAGTGATTTCTATCTTTCTACGAAGTTTTATCACCATCCAATACCAAGGCCCATCAATTTTAACATTATATTTTATGTTGGATTCTCAGAACATAAACAAATCTTCCCGTAAGATGAATTCTTATACTAGTGGCTATGAAAACTAAAACAAACAAAACACTCCCAAACCAAATTCTTTTGTTGTTGCTATGACAACTCTTTGGCATCCACAGGAAATAGTGGATAATTTTACACTTAATTCATGATTATTTTCATCCAGTAAAGGCAATCATTACACATTTTTTTAGCTTTAAGTCAGTGACTATATTATGCATATTTCATAGTTGACATTTAAGCATTTTTTATTCTATTTTTGGCTTTTTCAGGTCTTAGCTGAGGCACATGAAATATCTGCAGCAACATGCAGGATCTTTTGTTGTGGCGTATGGGCCTCTGTCTAGTTGTAGCACACAGGCTTACCTGCCCTGCAGCACGTGGGATTTTAGCTCCCCAGTCAGAGATCGAACTCATGTCCCTTGTTTTGGACCACCAGGGAAATTCCTATAGTTGATCTCTTAATCTAAGTTTTTATTCAATTCCATTACTAGGGTTTGAGCAACATGGTCCATTTGAATATTTATAAGCAAGTGGAATTGAACAATGAGTTTCATGAGGAAAAGAGTCACAGATTAAACAATGAAAAAGTCAATATATTCTTTTATAAAAATTGTGGTAAAATATATATAACATGAGACTTACCCTTTTAACAAATTTCTAAGTGTACAGTACAGTATTTTTAACTATAGGCACAATGTTGTACCACAGATCTCAAGAGCTCTTCATCTTACATAACTGAAGCCTGTACTCATTGAATAGCAGTTCCCCATATTCCTCTCTCCTCGTCCCCTGGCAATCATCATTCTGCTTCCTGTGAGTTTAACTACTTTAGCTACATCATGGAAATGAAACCATGCGGTATTTGTCCTTCTGCGCCTGGTGTATTTCACTTAGCATAAGGTGAAAACTCAAGGTATAACCTTGTTGCATTGTATGATGGAATGTAATTAGAAGTAAAATGATTTTTTACTAGCAATTAAGAATTATGACTGTCTAGGAATGCATTGGCTTTTCTTCCAGAGGATGCTTTCAAGTAGGAATAAAGCTCAAACCAGGAATATCTTTGCTGTTATTTTTGTTGTTCAGTCACTTAGTCATGTCCTACTTTTTGCTACACCACAGACTGTAGCACAGCAGGCTCTTCTGTCCTTCACCATCTCCTGGAGTTGGCTCAAATTTATGTCCATTGAGTCGGTGATGCTATCTAATCATTCTCTGCTAGCTTTTTAAAAATGTCCCTCATTTAATTACTAAAAAATCCCCAAAGTAATGAATTTGGGGGTGGCAATTTAGACAAGGCAGAGTTGCATAAAGCATGTTTAGTAGTTTTCTCTCTTCCACTCCTATTCTCTGAGTTAACAGATATTAGCATTCTGGTGTGTATTTTCTAGACCTTCTATATTTACATAAGGATGTACAATAAAATTGCATACACATACAGGGTTTTTAATATAAAAAATGAGATCATGAAAATATAAGTCTGTCCACATTTCACTTACTAATATATTATTGACATCTTTCTAGGTCAATATGGGTATGTCAGTCACTTTTTAAATGGTTGTGTCATCTTCCATATAACTGATATGCTATAATTTACTGAAGCACTCACCTACTTATTGATATTGTATCAGGAGTCTCCTGACATGCGCCTCAATGAAAAAGTCAATATATTCTTTTATAAAAATTGTGGTAAAATATATATAACATGAGACTTACCCTTTTAACAAATTTCTAAGTGTACAGTACAGTATTTTTAACTATAGGCACAATGTTGTACCACAGATCTCAAGAGCTCTTCATCTTACATAACTGAAGCCTGTACTCATTGAATAGCAGTTCCCCATATTCCTCTCTCCTCGTCCCCTGGCAATCATCATTCTGCTTCCTGTGAGTTTAACTACTTTAGCTACATCATGGAAATGAAACCATGCGGTATTTGTCCTTCTGCGCCTGGTGTATTTCACTTAGCATAAGGTGAAAAGCTCAAGGTATAACCTTGTTGCATTGTATGATGGAATGTAATTAGAAGTAAAATGATTTTTTACTAGCAATTAAGAATTATGACTGTCTAGGAATGCATTGGCTTTTCTTCCAGAGGATGCTTTCAAGTAGGAATAAAGCTCAAACCAGGAATATCTTTGCTGTTATTTTTGTTGTTCAGTCACTTAGTCATGTCCTACTTTTTGCTACACCACAGACTGTAGCACAGCAGGCTCTTCTGTCCTTCACCATCTCCTGGAGTTGGCTCAAATTTATGTCCATTGAGTCGGTGATGCTATCTAATCATTCTCTGCTAGCTTTTTAAAAATGTCCCTCATTTAATTACTAAAAAATCCCCAAAGTAATGAATTTGGGGGTGGCAATTTAGACAAGGCAGAGTTGCATAAAGCATGTTTAGTAGTTTTCTCTCTTCCACTCCTATTCTCTGAGTTAACAGATATTAGCATTCTGGTGTGTATTTTCTAGACCTTCTATATTTACATAAGGATGTACAATAAAATTGCATACACATACAGGGTTTTTAATATAAAAAATGAGATCATGAAAATATAAGTCTGTCCACATTTCACTTACTAATATATTATTGACATCTTTCTAGGTCAATATGGGTATGTCAGTCACTTTTTAAATGGTTGTGTCATCTTCCATATAACTGATATGCTATAATTTACTGAAGCACTCACCTACTTATTGATATTGTATCAGGAGTCTCCTGACATGCGCCTTTGGACTACTGATTCCAGTCACATCTGAAGCAAATGCAGAATCACGTAAACTGCCAGTTTGTTGCTTCAAGCATGTGCCTTGAGTCTCTCTGTCCCGCTCTGGGCTCTGCCTCCCCCCTCTAGGACTTCTCTAACGGTTGTGCTGTCACCTCCGACCTCCAGTGGGCACTCCTGTAAGTTATTCAGGCAGAATCAAGGCCTTATGACCCTCAGGGGCACTCACATTCCACTCTTACTTTGGTATTTCCACCTTCTCTGTCTCACTATCCCTGACCCCTTATTCCTGTCACTGAATGGCTTTCCAAATAAACTGTGGGTGCACAAATCCTTCTCTCAGAAGGCAGGTAAACAGATAATTTTTACTGTTAAGAAACATTTTTTTAAAAAATTGCATCAATGCTTTTCCAAATTTCTAAGTGTTAGATTTTTAAACTAAATATGTCATCAAATTACACTTCCACAAGGCTGTGGCAAATTGCAGTCCTCTCAGCAGCCTGCACTGATGCCCATTGATATGCATGCAAACCAGCAGGGGTGTCATTACTCTGTGGTTTTCTCCACTCTGGTTTGAACAAAATGTTGTGTCACTTCTCTGTAATTTCCTTTTCAGTGACTTTAGGGAGGTGAGCATCTTTCCATATTCTTAGATTTTTTTACTTCAGTCCATGCAGTGAAAATAAATCCCCAATAGATTAAACATATAAATGGAGAAATATAGTAAAAATAAAAAATAATCCAAGAGAAAGCTTGTTTAACTACGGAGGAGAGAAGATATCAAGCATGAAGGAAAAACATTCTTAACCATAAATAAAGGTGGACAGATTTTACTACATTAAAATAGAGTTTTAAAATTTTTTAGTTGAGCAAATAATACTGAGAAAATTTTAATAAAAATCTAATTATGAAAAGTTAAATGATGTTGGCAAAAATATCCACAAAATATTTAATGACACTATGAACTGATAAGGTCAAACTACCTTATAGAAAGATAGTCAATGAATAAAAAGAAAAGAGAAGAGGTATGGTGTCTTCCTTGCTTTTGCCAGTGTAATTTATGTTATTTTTGAGTACACACACACACACACACACACACACACAGAGGCCCATGAACCCAGAATGAATTTTTTTCAAGAGAGTTTGTCCAGACAGAGTTTACTTGACAGGGGAAATAAATCAGCTGCTCTGGAATTTTAGGGCCATATCTATATAATATAGTAGGAGTTAGAAGTGATATAATGTGTTTTGCTTGGCCTTTCCTGGTAACTCAAATGGTAAAGACTCTGCCTGCAATGCCAGAGACATAGGTTTGATCCCTAAGTCAGGAAGATCCCCTAGAGAAGGGAATAAGCAGCCTACTCCATATTCTTGCCTGGAGAATTCCATGAACAGAGGAGCCTGGTGGGCTATAGGCCATGGGATTGCAAAGAGTTGGACATGACCAAGTGACTCACACTTTAATATATTTTGCTCACCTTGACATGAGAAAAACTTTCTTGTATTATCTAGACTGCTACTTATACACCTAAATTCACTCAGCCAGCATTATTTAGCAGATCACTACCAATATATTGGATGGGGCGATTTCTAGACCTTAAAAATTCACTTCTTTGTGTGCATAGTTCTCCCAATAATATCAGCCACCAGGTAGAATCCCTAAGGCACCATGGTCTGCACCATTTATTTTGATATCTTAAAAACATTAAAAATATCATTTTACATAGAGCATAAACTAGATAGACTGCAATACAGCAATGTCAGTTGCTTGACATTTCTATTTCTTCCCTACTTGATGCTCCATGGTGAAATAATAGTATTTCTTAATCCTTAGTTGTATTGACTGAAATACCATGATTTATGACTCTCCTCCAAAGCTAATGAGTTATAAAGTCATAATTCTGCTTATACACAAATAAAATGCTTACCTGTATTTGGCCTTTGGACATGACTTCCATCAGGGAAGATCTCATGAGATATCAGATCCATGGGCTGTATTAGGTGTGCCAGATATACCTGATGACATGGTATTTTTAGGTAGAATCCAAGTTTATGATTTCAATAGACCTGTAAACTACAGAAGTTGGGGGCCATGTTCCTTCTCTATTAAACTAATCACCATTTGCACCCTACTGGTAAAGAATCCACCTGCCAATGCAGGAGATGTAAGAGATGTGGATTTGATTCCTGGGTTGGGAAGATTCCGTGGAGAAGGAAATGGCAACCCACTCCAGTATCTTGCTTGAGAAATCTATTAGACAGAGAAGCCTGGCAGGCTACAGTCTATGGGATTGCTAAGAGTCGGACACGACCAAAATGACTTAGCATGCTACTTATTTTAAGTGTAACTAGAGAGAGGAAAAAGTCTCCAAATGCAAGTGCTCACTGGGAGAGGAGAGAAGAACTTAGTTCTTCCTTCTGTGGTTGCTATTGTTAAAATGAAAATGGCTAGTGACATTAGACTGTGAGAAGTGACTTTGGATGATGTATTTAGAACCTGAGATAAACAGAAACAGTTTATTGATACAGTTAATTGTATATTAAAACAATTGAATTTACTTTATTGGATTTTTCCCAAATTGCATAAACCCTTAACTTGGAAGATACTTGTCAGTAAGGTTAGGTTCAAACTTAAATTTCTTAAAATCAACCAGTGCATATGTAAAAACAGTAAAGAAACTTCTCTCTAGTTCTGTCTACATAATTTATGTTTGGAACATAAGGTTACATATATATTATTTGTAGCTGGTTGTATGACTCATAATTTACAAGGATTTAAGGTATTTTGTAGTTAATAGTTAACTGCCTGTGAAGTAGAGAAGGCTATTTTTATGGTCCTGACATGAAAGACCCCAGTACTGGTTTATCTGTGAGGCAGTTGTGGGAAAGTTATAAAGTGATCACAATTGACTTCTATTTTATCCTTTGACGTCAAGACCATTTTATAGTTTGGTGTTTGGTGTATTTTTAGATTTTAAAGGCATAGCTGATGTATTTAGTAGCATTAATCTCTGACTCAAAGATTTATTTTTAACCTTTATCATTTGTTTTTAATAGAGAAGCAGCTATGGGATGGCAAATGGCTTCCACTCCTCCAACCTTTTTACCTGGAAAGAGAGTCATTAAGTATTTCCCTCACATGCTATGGAGTAAGAGGACTTCCCTGATACCTCAGTTGGTAAAGAATCCACCTGCAATGCAGGAGAGCCTGGTTTGATCCCTGGGTTGGGAAGATCTCCTGGAGGCAGGAAAGGCTACCCACTCCTGTATTCTGGCCTGGAGAAATCCATGGACAGTCCATGGGATCACAAACAAAGAGTTGGACACGATTGAACGACTTTCACTCACTCACTCACTCACTCATGGAGTAAGAGGTCTTTAGTAATTAATTTAGAAAGAAAATGTGACTGGGGACAAGAGCAGGAGATATGGAGTCCTATACAGCAAGTGCAGTTTACTATATTTATGTATATTCTTTAATTCTCTGTGTGTGAATCTATAGATATTCCATTCAAGGGCTCTCTTTCAAAGTAATCAGCTTAGAAAATTTTATGCTTACTCCAATGATGGAATCTTTGTTTATTAAATATTTATAATAGATTAAAATCTTAAAATAGCAGTGTTTCTAATAATATTTGGTTTTTCTAATAATATTTGGCTTTCATTATGTAAGACAGTTTCTCACTTTATGCATCCATATGTATCCAGCAGGGATTTGAAAAGACTGAAGAATGTTCTGTGATAACTCTGCATGCCCCCACATTTTCATCCCATTTAACTTCCTTCGACCCGTTAATTTACTTGTGGAAAGATCCATGAAGTGGGAATTCAAAGGTACTCCTGTTTCTGACTCTACAGTTTGATTTGTATGACTTTGGGTAAATCATCTAGCTCCTGATCCAGATGTAAAGAAAGAAATACGTAATGTTTGCCCCTGGAAAATACTATGAATTTTTTTGATAGTCACACAGAAAAAGTTTTCATGTGAAACTAGGTTACAGTATTTGTTTTCTCAAGAATTCAATATGGTTAGTCTCTTGTGAAATAAGTGGGAGGAAAGTAATCAGCCGAAAATGATCTCTCTGAAATAGTATTTTCACTTTGTTCATTTTGAAGTTTCATAGCCATTTCTAAAACACAAGATAATAAAGATTTAACACTGTTACCACTGAGAAAAGCTTCAGGCTTGGAGGTAGAAGGAAGCCATATATTGGGCTAGGTAACTTATTTTATACTTTTAGGGACAAGTAAAGGTATTTCATTATAAACTTTTTTCTATTTACTTTAGGACAGTCTAGACTAAAGTTTGCCATACAAATTACTAGCACATACAGGTTAATCTCTGATTAACCCTGCAATGACTTCTGATAAAAAATAATGCTGACCATGCAACACAAACTGTTACTAATGGACAGAGTTATATGATAACTTTCTTATCGAGTCCAGAAAATTGTATATTACTCAAAACTGACTGGTCTTATGTTATTAAAAGGAGGGTCCCATATTATATACCTTCATTTGATAATTTAATTTCTCTCAACTTTATTCTTCCTATCAGAGAAATAGTTTATACAATATTTCTCATAACACACACATCCAATAACTTTAAAAAAATAAATAAAAATGAGAAAGAAACACAAATTATATGTGATAAAAGTATTAAAACTATTAATTACCAAGTGCTTATTTTACAATAGTTTCTGTTCACCATTTTACCTGTATTATTTCACTTAAGGTGCTCAATAAATATATAGGTATCTGGTATTGTTATCACCCCAAGTTTGTAGATGAAGAAATAGATTCAGAGAGATTAAGTAATTTACACAAGGTCACATAGCTGGTAAGTGGCAGAACAAGGTCAAAACCTAGACAGTATGATAGATAACCAACAAGGACCTACTATAGAGCATAGGGAACTATGCTTAGTAATCTATAATATAAAGAAATCTAAAAAAAATAGATATGCATGTATCTATTCTCTTAATCACTATAAACTTAATCACTTTTCAGTACACCTGAAACTAACAAACATTGTGGCTCAACCATACTTCAATTAAAAAAAAAAAGAAAAACATGTTGCTTTCAAAAACAAAGATCCTAGACAGTGTGGCTCCTGAGTATCTAAGAAGTGAGTACATACTAAGAACTATATACAAAGTAGCGCTTATAAATAATGATTAAAGGACAAAGTCAATCATTTCATTCACTCTGAGCCAGATTTCCTCAGCGCTTTGATTCCTAGTGGTCAGAAAGCCCATTCTGCCAATGCCCTGGCCCAGGGTGGACTGAGCAAGCCAACTAACATTAGGGAACCATCAGACCACAGCTGCCCCTTCTCACCTATTGGCCTGAGAAGTGCAAAGGTGATCGGGCCAGACCAGCTCCAACTGGAGCCCTCATGGCATATGCGACCCGCATGACTGGAGAATTGTTGTCTTCTGAATTGATGGGAGTTCTCCCACGGAGCCCACGCTTCCTTTTGCTTCTGAAATGACTTTCTGGCAAGGTCTTCTGCCATCAATATTAGCAATGAAGGCTGAAAACAGCTTAAAGACCTAATAATCCATTTATAATCCTAAATCTGGATGTTGAAGAGGATAGATAACTGTGTCTGCTGTGTAATAGAAGGGATTCTAAATTATGCTCGCCAGCATCCCTATGAGCGGCAGGCCCCAAGTCTCTCATTTCTGCCTCAACCCCTGCAACAACTCTTCCTTCTGCTTAGTATCCACCTTGGGATTCTGTGTGAGATTTTCTATCATAAAGTATTTTCTGGCAAAATACATTTATAATTACTAATTGATATGAAGGTCGTTTCATTTTTTTCATTAGAAAGAAGATGCACATTCAGACTCAGGAATACACTGTTACTCCTTTTTTTTTTTCCTTTAAGGATATTATGCCTTTTTTTTTTCTTGCAAGGATATTAAGTCTAAGAAAGATTAGAAGACAAGGTATTTAGAATGTCTTTAAAAAAAATTCCTTTAGAGGAAAGGAAATCCTTTCATAAGATTGTATAAATGGAAAAACTTTGGCTCTTATTTTGGAAAAAGAATCATGCATGGAAAATCCCCATTTTAAAGGTCACTTTTAACTGAAACTGCAAGAAACAAATTCAGAGCATAAAACCAGAGAAAGAGACACAAGGTAATATTTTTTAAGTTGTAAAAATGTGATAGTTTTCCAAAGAGTTATCTCTGGGAAAGTTGTGAAGTCATTTCCCAATTTTCTTAAATTTTTTGATCATCTATCCAGAAAACAAAATTAAGTATTTGTTAAGAATTTTGAGGAAAATTCCTAGCCTTACACAGAAGGAACCCCCCCCCCCCTCACTTTTTTTAAATTGGAATTCCTTTAAGGAGAATTTTTTTTTTTCCCACTGTTGGAGGAAATGTTTCATTAACATTTTACATAAAGTTTCCTTAAGAGTAGGTCATAGGGGTGGGGGTGGGGTTGGGGGGGCGTCAATAACGTTGTGTTAATTTTGACTTTGAGTGTTTTCTCTGTAATTTGTCAGTAAAGGTTACTTTGTCTTCTGGGATCACAGAATGTCTGAAGAGATGATTTGTATGTTGTTGAAAGGTGATTGTGGTCTTAGAGTTGTCTCAGTGACAAAAGAGGTGTATTTCTGAGTTCTTTTCTGGGGAGGATGGAGTTTGGAGGTTGGTTTTCCTGTGGAGTAACTCTGATATCAGAATCATCTGCTGGCACTTATACTTTCATATCCCTTATAATGCTTCAGGAGAAAACTTGAGAACCATGTTTCTTGGGCCATTTTGCTTGTAGGGTTCCAAATTGTCAGGACTCTGCCAATGAGGTATTTTCATATGGGATCTCAAATGAGGAAGAAGGAAGGGGGCAGACACTTTTTTTTTTGGTCTGTTCCTTGGCCTTGGTGGGCTGTTTAGCTGCCCAGAGCTGAGTGGTTGCTATTTTATCTTTTGCAGCTGTGAGAAGCTGAGAAGTTGGCAGCAGCTACTTGAATGGTTCCTTTGGGCCATTTTGCTTGTAGGGTTCCAAATTGTCAGGACTCTGCCAATGAGGTATTTTCATATGGGATCTCAAATGAGGAAGAAGGAAGGGGGCAGACACTTTTTTTTTTGGTCTGTTCCTTGGCCTTGGTGGGCTGTTTAGCTGCCCAGAGCTGAGTGGTTGCTATTTTATCTTTTGCAGCTGTGAGAAGCTGAGAAGTTGGCAGTAGCTACTTGAATGGTTCCAATTTTTGGTGGCAGCAGCTTCCTTTTTGCTCTGTGGTCACAAACTTAACACTTTTTTTTGTTGGTTATTGATTATTTCCTTTGCTGTGCAGAAGCTTTTTAGTTCAATACAATCGCAAGTGTCTAGGTTTAGATTTTGTTGCCCGTACTTTTGGCGTCATATCCAAAACACCATCGCCTGACCAGTGTTCAGAAGCTTTCCCCCTGTGTTTTGTTCTAGTAGTTCTAGAGTTTCAGGTCTTATGTTTAAGTACTTAATCCACTTTGAGTTGATTATTGTATGTGTTGTGTGGTAAAAGTCCAATATCATGCTTATTCAGGTGGCTATTTAGTTTTTCCAACACAATTTGTTGAAGAGTCTACTCTTTCTCCATTGTGGGTTCTTGGGACCCTTAGTAAAGGATACTAAAAGAAAATAAAGTCAGTTACATGTCAAAGTCCCTAAATAACATAGATGCAAAAATCCTGAACAAAATATTAGCTAACTAAATTCGACAGCCACATTAAAAGATCTTACACCATGATCAGATGAGATTTATCCCTGAGATTCAAGTATGGTTCAACCTACACAAATCAATAAATATGCTACACAACATTCACAGAATAAAAATCATATGATTATCTCAATAGATACATTTGAGCAAGTTCAGCATCTTTTCATGAAAACAGCTCTCAGTAAATTATGTCTAGAAAGAATGAACTTCAATAAAATAAAGCCCTTATGTAAAAAACCTACAGATTATATCATACTCAATGTTATAAAGCTGAAAGCTTTTGTCTGAGATCAGAAACAGGAAAAAGATGCCCACTCTCACTACTTCTACTCAGTATAGAGATATAAGTCCTAGCCAGAGCAGTTAAGCAAGAAAAAAATCCAAATTGGAAAGGGAGAAGTAAAATTGTCTTTGTTTGCCAATGACTATCTTATATATAGAAAACCATACAGATTTTACCAAAAAAAAAAAACCCAGTTAGAACTAATAATCTAATTCAATAAAATTAAAGGATACAAAATCAACATACAGTCAGTTGCATTTTTATAAACTGCCAGCAAACTATCTGAAAAAGAAATGGAGAAAACAATCCGATTTACAGTATTATTTAGGCAATAAAATACTCAGGAATAAATCTGGCCAAAAAGGTGAAAAATCTCTACACTGAAAACTATGAGACACTGATGAAAGAGATATTGAAGAAGACACAAATAAATAAAAGTTTATTCTGTGCTCATCAATTAAAAAAATGAATACTGTTAAAATGTGCATGCTGTCCAAAGCAATCCACAGAGTCTGCAATCTCTATCAAAATTTCAACAGCCACATTAAATAATCATACACCATAATCAAATGAGATTAGATATTTTTTCACAGGAAAAGAAAAAATGATCCTAAGGTTTATATGGAACCACAAAAGACACAAACCAGCCAAAGTAATATTGAGAAAGAAGAACAAGGAAGGAGACATTAAACTTCCTGATTTCAAAATATTTTATAAACTGTATGGTATTGGCATAAAAATAAACACATAGATCAGCAGAACAGAATCGAGAGCCCAGAAATAAATTTATGTATTTACAGTCAACTCATCATCCACAAGTTCTATATTCTTTATAAATGTAGGTCCTGAATACATTCTGATATCTTTTTTTATTCACAGATCAAATAAATGAGTATCATGGCTTTTACAAGCTAAATAAATTAACAGTAGTCATTTGGAAGGGTATTGCTAGAGGAAAGTGAAAACAAAAAGTGCAAATGATCATATGCCTGGAGAAGATAAATTGATCAAAATAAATTGAATTACTTAAAAAATATCGACCTGGGGGTAATTAGTGTGGGGATTCACAATTTTCATTCATTAAGAGTCACAAGACACCTGGCACTCAATAAATTTGCAGTAGACCCCAAGATACTGATCCTGCACCGATTCTGGCAGTGCTGGCCCATTCTATCCTGTTGGGTTTCTACCCCTGCTTCTCTGAATTCCAATTCACTAGTCTGCTAAACGGAGAAGGCAATGGCACCCTACTCCAGTACTCTTGCCTGGAAAATCCCATGGATGAGGGAGAACGTCACTGTATCACAAAACACCACTGTTTCCCACTGTTCACAGTGGGAATTCTAAATAATCAAAAAAAAAATTAAAAATTTCTTCATGTTGTTCCATAGAAGCATTCAGGGAAGTATGTCATACAGTTTTAAATATTTTCATTACAAAAAACTGCACAAATTGAGAAATGAATGCTTTAAATGATACTTTCAAGTTTATGGAATGGATATACATATCAAACATTTCATTTTTAAAGGATGCCAACAGGCTAGCTATTGCTCGGTATCACATTCTCAGGATAAATATTAGGATTTTAGATTCTTGGGGTTAAAAGGCAACTTTCTGTTAAGCTTTCTCTAGCATTGAATAATTAAACCAAACAGTTCATAATTTCAGCAAGTGATTTAAAAGTGAAACTGAGGACCTGTGGCTAGTTGTACAGACCTGAGGTCCTGGAACCAAATCTCAACTGAAGCTCAGCTCCACCAGGTATTAAGCGAGAAATCTTAGGGACCTCCCTTAACTCCTCCAAGGCTCAGTTTCTTCTGTTGTAAGTTGGGATAGTAAAGCCTAAGAGTTAGGTAGTTAATATGTATAAAATAGCATAGTGCCAGGCACTAACAAGTACCCATCTGTGATCACTTATTTATCTTATAGCTATGTAGCATCATTATTATATTATACCTACTTACAATTCTTAGTGTATTTTTCTGTGTTGAAAAACTCATTTTTGTTCAGGCAAATAATCTGATCATGCTAGAGATGAGTGAGAATTTTCTGTGTTTTGGTTACTTTACCTTTGCTGTGGACTGAGCATTCAAAACCAGGCATATTGGGCATATTAGGCTGGAAGGGATAAAGAAGAAATGTGGGGCAAATTAAAGGAATGTTGAGTTATAAACAGTGGGATATCAAGAAAAGGGAAACACAGAACTCCAGTATGGTCCTGTGGGCACTGAAAAGTAATTAGGTTCAGTCAAGCAGGCAGAGACATTAGCAGAAATGCAGGTGGCAGGTGAGTACTGAAGTCAGCTGAATATCACCACTGAGGTTCCAGAAAACATGGTTATTCCCCAGCAGCTGAGAGTGAAGGAATCAGCAAGAGTTGAATAAAGCATCAGGTCTCAGTAATCAGATAAGGCAAAGCTCTTGTCCTTTAAGCAGACTGCTGCTGCTGCTAAGTCGCTTTAGTTGTGTTCGACTCTGTGTGACCCCAGGGATGGCAGCTCACCAGGCTCCCCTGTCCCTGGGATTCTCCAGGCAAGAACACTGGAGTGGGTTGCCATTTCCTGCTCCAATACATGAAAGCGAAGGTGAAAGTGAAGTTACTCAGTTGTGTCCAACTCCTAGTGACCCCATGGGCCTACCAGACTCCTCTATCCATGGGATTTTCCAGGTAAGAGTACGGGAGTGGGGTGCCATTGCCTTCTCCGTTTAGCAGACTAGTGAATTGGAATTCAGAAGAGCAGGGGTAGAAACCCAACAGGATAGAATGGGCCAGCACTGCCAGAAGCGGTGCAGGATCAGTATCTGTGTAAGTACTTGGGGTCTACTGCAGATTCATTGAGTGCCAGGTGTCTTCAGCTGCTCAGACTACTTTAACAAAATACCATAGACTGGGTAACTTAAACCAGTAGACATTTCTCAAACTCTGGAGCTTGTGAAGTCCAAGCTCAGGGTGTTAGCGTGGTTAAATTCTTGTGAGGGCCTTTTTCTGTGGCTTGTAGAGGACTGCCTTCATTCTGTATCTTCACATGGCAGGCAGAGAAAGAACTATGGAGTCTCTTTCTCTTCTTCTAAGGATTTTGATCACATTGTGGATGGTGCCCTCATGACCTCATCCAAACATACTTGTGTCTCAAAGCTACCGCCTTCTAATACTGTCACTTGTAGAGTTTGAGCTTCACTGTATGAATTTTGGAAGGACACAAATATTCAGTCCATAACAGCAGTCTCCGGAGAAGGCAATGGCACCCCACTCCAGTACTCTTGCCTGGAAAATCCTCAGTCTTGATTTCCTTTATTCCAGTATTCCAATATTCATTGGACAGATTGATGCTGAAGCTGAAACTCAAATACTTTGGCCCTCAGATGCAAAGATCCTGATGCTGGGAAAGATTGAAGGCAGGAGGAGAAGGGGATTACAGAGGATGAGATGGCTGAATGGTATAACTGACTCAACGGACGTGAGTTTGAGTAAAATCCGGGAGTTGGCTTTGGACAGGGAGGCCTGATGTGCTGCAGTCCATGGGGTCACAAAGAGTCAGATCCGACTGAATGACTGAACTGAACTGAAACAGTAATGTTACTGTGTAGAAGTTTCATGATTATATCCATAGTTATAATTCAAGCTTTTATACTATAGGGCTTTACATTGTTTAATATTGACTTTATGACTCTTTCATTGATCTTGTGCTCCTGTATTCCTGGGTGTCCAGTATAAAAATGAGGTTATTCATTAAAGTTTTAAGGAGCTCTTTTTCCCTCTCATATGCATTCATTATTCTTTCAAAAAATATTTTTTGAGTGCTTGCTATGTGCTTGGTATAGAGACTAGAAGGATGATTTAGACATTATCCTTGACTTTGCTTTAGAGAGATAGCATGATATACTTAACAGATTATAAACCTTGAAAAGACTTACTAAATCCTGATTCTTTGATGATTTGCTGCAGTATTTCTGAGCCTTGTAGGCCTTAATGGTTGAGCATGGCTTAATTAAGACAGATGACTGGCTGGGGAAAGACATCATATTCCATTATGTAACAAGGAGGCTTAGGGTTATTAAAGTACAAGACCTACCTTGGGAGAAAAGAAAAGAGTGAAGTGGAAGTTTCAGATTTAGGGAGATTGCTGAAATGGGTCATCTCATCTATTTTTTAAAAGTTATAAAATGCTCTTTTGAAAAAAGTAGTATGTATGCCTGTTAAAAATTGCAAACAATACTACCATATATGTTGAAAAATAAGTCCTCCCATCCTAGATCTCAAGCCCTCCTTCACTTAGGCAAATGTTTCTTAAGAATTTTTCCAGAAATTTTATCTCATGCTCACACAAATAGGTCTGTATGCATGTGTGTGTATGTGTGTGTGTGTGTGTGTGTGTGTGTGTGTGTGTGTGTCC
>SJYC01095587.1:0-19848 GCA_006408675.1 Madoqua kirkii
TAAATTTTGCATATTTTTAGAGTTGGTAGGAGTCTAAAAAGTTACATTCTTAAGAATCTCAGTGAAATCACCACAAAGTTTCCAGATGGTACTTGTGAAAATCTTGTACTCTAACATTAAAGAAAGCTTTGCTGGAAGACCTCTTCTTAGTCCTCTAATACACTCTTCCTCTCTACTTAACACTCTATTTTAGAAACATTTACATTTGAGAACATACAAAGAAAGTTTCTTGATACTGTGTAAAATTACTTTCAAGTTTTGGTGAAAAGAATGGTTTTCTTTTCAAAGAAGAGAATACTTTTACCATGTAGCTTATTTCTGGTAAGATTTTTACCAAGATTTTTAAACCCTTTCCCTGTCATTGCTTAATTTAACTAGAAAGTGACGGTATTAATAAAAAAGTCTTTATTTGTAAGCTTGTTGGCCTATTCAGGCTCAGAATGTAGGGCTATCATAGTCCCACGAGCTTTCAGCTTCTCTGTGAATTACTCAAATTGAGTTACAATTAGAAGAAAGTGTGCTTTGAGAAGAAATGGAATTTCATTTAAAAGAAAGATCATTAGGGTCTTAAGATTATAGAGAATGCCTACACAGTGTGATGATGTAGCTCTGTAGTTGATGGTATTTGGGCTACAGTAAGACTTTTGAGAGATCTTTCATGCAAAATCAGTCAAAGGAGTCTCACAGAGAACCAAAATAGTCTTTGACCACACCATGAATCAAATCAAGGGATTAAATGTTTATTATTAGGCTACAGTCTTGAAAAACTGAGTTGGTGTGATGAATTTTTCTCTGGGCAATATTTTTATAAAGACAGCAGAAATGGATAAATACAAAAGAATGTTTTGTTGTCCAGGTTATGGTAGTGAAAGAGAGGATTAGAAAAAGAAAAATGAAAGCAAGATCTGTGGATTTCTAGATGCAATTGGTAGGAGGTACAATTTCTTTTGTGAAATCAGGGAAGGAGCTAAATATGGCAAGAAAAGCATCAGTGGGAATGCCTGTCGGGTGGACTAGCCAGGGCAGTTGGGGCAGAGAGACAACAAACATTTTTATGTTGGTCACTGCCTGGCTTTTGGAGCCGGGTGGTATGGTATTACTGTCATTTTCCCAAACAAGTGGCATAGAACTAGTGGAGAGAGGAGGGATATTTGTGGGGAGGGATTGGACAAGTAGTTCTCAGAACTGGCAGCATCATGGAATCTTCACAGGCTGGGAAAGTGAGGTCCCGTCAGTTGAAACACCACTTAGCCAAGAGATTCACCTCACTCTAATGTTATACCAGCTCTAAACAGAAACAGGAAAAAAGTAATTAAATCATACCATTTTCCAGTACTACTTGGAATTTCCCCAGAATTTCCATTCTAAAACCAAGCTATATTAGCTGAAACAGGATTAGGTAAACAAAATACAGAAGATTTTGAGGTGGGAGAAGGGTAAACTGCTTTATGCATGCCCGTGTGCTCAGTTGCTGTCCTGTCTGACTCTTTGCTACTCCATGGACTGTAGCCTGCCAGGTTCCTCTTTCCATAGGAATTCTCCAGGCAACAATACTGGAGTGGGTTGCCATTTCCTTCTCTAGGGGATCTTCCAGAATCAGGAATCAAACCTGTGTCTCCTGCATTGGCAGGTGGGTTCCTTATCACTGAGGCACCAGTGAAAGTGAAGTCAGTTAGTCGTGTCTGACTCTTTGTGACCCCATGGACTGTAGCCCACCAGGCTGCTTCATCCATGGGATTCTCCAGGCAAGAATACTGGAGTGGGTTGCCATTTCCTTCTCCAGGGGATCTTCCCAACCCAGGGATAGAACTCAGGTGTCCCACATTGCAGGCAGATTCCTTAACCTCTGAGCCACCAGGGAAGCCCAAATCCCAAATTGCTGATTATACTCCATGAGAGCAAACACCATACTGTCTACATTTCTTTCTTGTCTTAAAAAAAAAAGAGAGAGAGAGAGAGAGGAAAATTCTACAAAGAATGCTTTTTACTAGACTAGTCTGATAAATAAAAAAATATCAAGCAGTTTTAAGGCCTGTATAGTCAAAACTATGGTTTTTTTCAGTATTCATGTGTGGATGTGAGAGATGGACCATAAAGAAGGCTGAGTACCAAAGAACTGATGCTTTCAAATTGTGGTGCTGGAGAAGACCCTTGAGAGTCACTTGGACTGCAAGGAGATCAAACCAGTTAATCCTAAAGGAAATCAACCCTGAATATTCTCTGGAAGGACAAATGGTTCCAGTGGCCACTTGATGTGAAGAGCTGATTCACTGGGAAAGACCATGATGCTGGGAAATATTGAGGCAGGAGGAGAAGGGGATGACAGAGAATGAAATGGTTGGATGGCATCACCAACTCAATGGACATGAGTTTGAGAAAGCTCTGGGAGATGATGAAGGACAAGGAAGCCTGGTGTGCTACCATCCATAGGGTTGCAAAGAATCAGATATGACTTAGCAACTGAACAACAGCAAGCAATTTTTTATTTATCAGAATAATCCAGTAAAAACTTTCTCTGTAAAATTTCTCTCTTTTTCTAACAAAAAAGAAAAGAAGTATACTACAGTATAGTGTTTGCTTTCATTGAGTATAATCAGCTCCATTTCATGTTAAATCCTTTAAAAAATCTGATTGTGCATACTGAAATATCAGTGTTTTTAGGACTTACTAATATTATGGAGTACTATTTTGGACACTAAAGATTTTACTGAAACTTTTCACTTTCTGGAGGGGTGAATATTATGGAAAGTCCAATGTGTGAGCCTTCTTGTGTAGTCATGATTTTGGGTGTGATATCAACAACCCAGTCAACAAATACTTCTTGAGCATTTAGGATGTACCATAGACTGTGTTAAATTTTGAGGCTGCCAAAATGAATGAGTGTGAAATCCTTTGTGAAGTTGTCAGATGATCTCCAGACTTGAGATCAGTAGGCTTGTGGGATCACTGAGAGCACTCAAGTACAGAAAGAGTTAAACAACTGATAAGAAATATATTAGAGTACAACTTCTATATCAGGTAGGAAGTTCAAAATTTTAAATTTCATTTAATTTATATATTTTATAATGATGTTGACATTCCAGATTAGAAACTTCTAATAAATTATCTGTGAATACAAATTAAATTTCATTTAATTTACATGTTTTATCATTGTAGTGGCATTCTAGATTAGAAGCTTCTATTTATTAAATCTTTGAATATATAGTAATTATGTATTTTTTTTGTCATTTGATTCCTTTTCTAGATTCATCTCTACCTACAATTTCACCTTTTAGCTGATCCTCTGTTTTCTCTTCTCTTAGTACTGCAATATGCTACTCATGACTGCTGCTGGGATAATCTAGAGCAGTGCTATTAAATAATGTGAATCACATATGTAATTAGACTTTTTTAGTAACCACCTTAAAAATAGTACAAAGAAAACATTTGAAATTAATTTAAACAATACATTTTATTTAAGCTGCCATATACCAAATGACTGGAAAAGGTCAGTTTTCATTCCAGTCTCAAAGAAAGGCAATGTCAAAGAATTTTCAGACTACCAGACAACTGCACTCATCCTACATGCTAGTAAAGTAATGCTTAAAATTCTCCAAGCTAGGCTTCAACAGTATGTGAGCCTTCCAGATGTTCAAACTGGATATAAAAAAGGCAAAGGAACCAGAGAACAAATTGCCAACATCCACTGGATCAGCGAAAAGGCGAGAGAATTCCAGAAAAACATTTACTTTTGCTTCATTGATTATGCTAAAGCCTTTGACTGTGTGGATCACAACAAACTGTGGAAAATTTTTCAAGAGATGGGAATATCACACCACTTTGCCTGCCTCCGGAGAAATCTGTATGCAAGTCAAGAAGAAACAGTGAGAACTGGACATGGAACAATGGACTGGTTCCAAATTGGGAAAGGAGTACATATGTCAAGGCTGTATATTGTAACCCTGCTTCTTTTACTTATATGCAGAATGTATGTGTTAGTTGGTCAGTCATGTCTGACCTTGTGACCCCATGGACTGTAGCCCACCAGGCTCCTTTGTCCATGGGATTCTCCAGCCAAGACTACTGGAGTGGGTTGCCATTTCCTTCTCCAAATATAGGCAGAATACATCATGTGAAATGCTGGGCTGGATGAAGCAGAAGCTGGAAATCAAGATTGCTGGAAGAAATATCAATAACCTCAAATATGCAGATGACATCACTCTTATGGCAGAAAGTGAAGAGGAACTAAAGAGCCTCTTGATGAAAAGTGAAAGAGGAGAGTGAAAAAGCTGGCTTAAAACTCAGCATTCAAAAAACAAAGATCATGGCATCCAATCCCATCAGTTCAGTTCAGTTCAGCCGCTCATTCGTGTCCGACTCTTTGCAACCCCATGAATCACAGCACGCCAGGCCTCCCTGTCCATCACCAACTTCCGGAGTTCACTCAGACTCACGTCCATCAAGTCAGTGATGCCATCTAGCCATCTCATCCCCTGTCATCCCGTTCTCCTCCTGCCCCCAATCCTTCCCAGCATCAAAGTCTTTTCCAATGAGTCAACTCTTCACATGAGGTGGCCGAAGTCCTGGGGTTTCAGCTTTAGCATCATTCCTTCCAAAGAAACCCCAGAGCTGATCTCCTTTAGAATGGACTGGTTGGATCTCCTTGCAGTGCAAGGGACTCTCAAGAGTCTTCTCCAGCACCACAGTTCAAAAGCATCAGTTCTTTGATGCTCAGCTTTCTTCATAGTTCAACTCACATCCATACATGACCACAGGAAAAACCATAGCCTTGACTAGACGGACCTTAGTTGGCAAAGTAATGTCTCTGCTTTTAATATGCTATCTAGATTGGTCATAACTTTCCTTCCAAGGAGTAAGTGTCTTTTAATTTCATGGCTGCCATCACTATCTGCAGTAATTTTGGAGCCCCGGAAAATAAAGTCTGACACTGTTTCCACTGTTTCCCCATTTATTTCCCATGAAGTGATGGGATTTCATGGCAAATAGATGGGGAAACAATGGAAACAATGACAAACTTTATTTTCTTGCTCTCCCAAATCACTGCAGATGGTGAATGTAGCAATGAAAGTAAAAGATGCTTGCTCCTTGGAAGAAAAGCTATGACAAATGTAGACAGCATATTAAAAAGCAGAGACATTGTTTTGCCAACAAAGGTCCATATAATCAAACCTATGGTTTTTCCAATAGTCTTGTAGATGTGAGAGTTGGACCATAAAGAAGGCCAAGTGTTGAGGAATTGATGCTTTTGAATTGTGGTGTTGGAGAAGACTCTTGAGAGTCCCTTGGACAGCAAGGAGATCCAACCAGTCAATCCTAAAGGAAATAAATCCTAAATATTCATTGGAAGGACTGATGGTGAAGCTGAAGATCCAATACTTTGGCCACCTGATGCGAAGAGCTGACATTAGAAAAGATCCTGATGCTGGGAGAGATTGAAAGCGGGAATAAAAGGGGACAGCAGAGGATGAGATGGTTGGATGGCATCACTGACTCCATGGACATAAGTTTGAGCAACTCCAGGAGTTGGTGATGAACAGGAAAGCCTGGCATGCTGCAGTCCATGGGGTCTCAAAGAGTCAGACGTGATTGAGTAACTGAACTGAACTTAACTGATCTCAAATGATATTATTTCAATATGTAATCAGTGAAAATGTATTATTTTCTTATTCCTATTTTTCTGGTACCAAGTCTTTGAAATCTGTCATATATTTTATACTTATAGCACATCTCAGTTTGGACCAGAGACATTTTAGGTGCTCAGTAGCCATATGTGGCTAGTCACTTTCCTATTGAGCAGTGCAAGAACTAAGTAGATCTTTTCTACTCTTCCTGTTCCTGATGAAAATATGATGTTAAATTGTCACTCATTATATTCCACCATGAACAATTTCTAGCTATCCATCAGCCTTACCTGTTTTCAGATCTTGTTCCTAGTAAAATGAATCTGCTTGTTAGATCATTAAAATTACTTTCTCTTTGCTGCTTTTACCCCTTTCACAAACTCCTCATCTACCAAACCATCAATTTTACCTGGTTCAAGATTTCAACCCACTTTTCCCCTCAGAAAGCCTTTACCAGATCTTGTTTTCTGCTTTCCTTTGTACTAAGATTGATAATCACATTACCAGTTGATACCTGTATATAGATATAGTACCTACTTCATATCATTTCATGGTAAGCATTTTATGTTGTCAGCCAGAATATTTTGATTCTCTATAACCTCTCTTCACAATAGGTCAAAATGAGTGTTCATTGATTGGCTGGCCAAGATTTGGTAGGCTAAATTTTTTAGAAGCATAAATAAAGTATGGAACCATATTTCTTATTCTGTGTAATTTCACAGGTACATTCATTCATCTACCAAATATTAACTGAGCACTGATTATGAGTTAAAGACTGTGTTATGCATTGGCTCAATACATCATGCATCTTTCAGTGTCAACATTTGGTCTTCTGTGAGACTGAAATTTATTTTACTGTTTTTATATCCTCTGCTTTTTAGAATTATAGAGCTGGAAAGGATACAGAGACCATCTGGTGTTCACTCTCTGAAGTTTGCAAATTGTGGGAACTGAAGTCCTTAGAGGTTATATAATTAGATGGTTTATAGAGCTTATTGGTAGTGGGACCTGGAACTAGAATTAAGGTCCTATTTTTTCTCTGGTACATTATGTTTCCTCTATATTGTGGTCACTGGAATAAGCACATAAATTTACAAGCCCTGTGTAACAAACCTAGATTTTATGGCAAACAACACGCCTAACACTATTGCATGCTAGAACAAATTTTCAAGTTGAAAACTTTCTTTTGTCTTAAGTATTTTCCTTCTTTTACTGTGGCAGATTTTTAAAAGTGCTGCAGCTTTCACAATCAAATCTTAGTTTGTGGATTAGAGGAAGTTAGAAAGAAGACAACATGTTCCCAAAAGTTAATTATAAATTTTATTTTTCCAAGACTTTCTGCTTCCAGGATTCTGGCTCATCAGTCAGGAAAATTGTAGGTGTGTCTGTCACCAACATGAAGGTCTGCAAGGAAATTTGTTAAATGATACTTCTGAAGATAAATTTCAGGTTAGCCTAGAGCCATACCTCAGATGATAAAAATCCAATTTCACAATATTGTCTTTAACAAGTAACAGAATAAACAGAGTTTGCATAGACAGATGGAAGTGGTATTATAATATTCTTTAATTAATATCTGAGTCTATATACATAGCAATGACATTCTTAAACAGAAAATATATTTAACTTTCTCCTGCTTTGAGTATTTTATAAAAATGCTTTCCTTAGTTATGATGCTTCTTCTTGGCTGTGTCACATGGCATGTGGGATCTTAGTTCCCCCACCAAGATTGAACCCAAGCATCTTGCAGTCAAAGTGTGGAGTCTTAACACTGGACTGTCAGGGAAGCCCTCAAGGTGCTATGTTGAAAGGTATTGTTGTAAAAAACAAACAAACAAAACAAAACAAAAAAAGGTATTATTGTGGTAGAATATTATCTGCACAAAATATGTTTGTTAAATAATATTTTAAGGTGTAATCTTTGTTTTACTGCATTTGAGTAATTTCAAGTGCTTATTCCTGGTGCTCATCTTAGACCAACTGGATTTGTATTTTTTGGTGGACTTCTATCAGTTAATGGATTTGCATTTTCAATACATTTTTCATATGTTTTTTATGTACATGAAATTTTGGAAACTTCTGATTTGAATACAGAGAAGAGTGTCCATTTAAAAACATTTCTATCCCTCAAGATATGGAGGTTTTCCTTTCCATCTGTTTTCCCATGTTTTGTTGTGTGTTAGTTACTCAGTTAACTAACGAAGAATTGTGTGTCCAATTCTTTGCAACTCCAGGGACTGTAACCTGCCAGGCTTCTCTGTCCATTGAGTCCTATGGGCAAGAATACTGGAGTCGGTAGCCATTCTCTTCTTCAGAGGATCTTCCTGACTCATGGACTGAATTTGGGTCACCTGCGTTGTAGGCAGATTCTTTACGATCTGAGCCACCAGGGAAGCCCTCCATGTTTCAGTCACTCAGTCATGACCGACTGCAACTACATGAACTTCAGCACTCCAGGCTTCCCTGTCCTTCACCGTCTCCCAAAACTTGCTCAAATGCATGTTCATTGAGTCTGTGAGGCCATCCAGTCATCTCATTCTCTGTCATCCCCTTCTTCTCCTGCCTTCAATCTTTCCCAACATCAGGGATTTTTCAAATGAGTCAGCTGTTTGCATCAGGTGGCCAAAGTATTGGAGCTTCAGCTTAAGCATCAGTCCTTCCAGGAAATATTCAGGGTTGATTTCCTAAGGGTTGATTGGTTTGATCTCCTTGCTATCCAAGGGACTCTCAAGTCTTCTCTATAAAACCACAGTTCAAAAGCATCAATTCCTCAACACTCAGCCTTCTTTGTAGTCCAACTCTCACATCCATACATGACTACTGGAAAAACCATAGGTTTAACTATATGGACCTTTGTTGGCAAAGCAATGCTTCTGCTTTTTAATGTGTTGTCTACATTTGTCATGGCTTTTCTTCCAAGGAGCAAGCATCTTTTAATTTCATGCCTACAGTCACCATCTGCAGTGATTTGGGAGAGCAAGAAAATAAAGTCTGTCGTTTCCATTGTTTCCCCATCTATTTGCCGTGAAGTGATTGGACTGGATGCCATGATCTTCGTTTCCGGAATGTTGAGCTTTAAGCCAGCTTTTTCACTCTCCTCTTTCACTTTCATCAAGAGGCTCTTTAGTTCCTGTTCACTTTCTGCCTTAAGGGTGGTGTCATCTGCATATCTGAGGTTATTGATATTTCTCCTGGCAATCTTGATTACAGCTTGTGCTTCACCAGCCTGGCATTTCTCATGATGTACTCTGCACAGAAGTTAAATAAGCAGGGTGACAATATACAGCCTTGATGTACTCCTTTTCCTATTTGGAACCAGTCTGTTGTTCCATGTTCAGTTCTAACTGTTGCTTCCTGACCTGCATATAGGTTTCTCAAGAGGCAAGTCAGGTGGTCTAGTATTCCCATCTCTTTTCCACAGTTTATTGTGATCCACACAGTCAAAGGCTTTCAGTTCAGTTCAATCACTCAGTCATGTCCGACTCTTTGTGACCCCATGGATTGCAGCACTCCAGGCTTCCCTGTCTATCACTAACTCCTAAAGCCTACTCAAACTAATGTCCATCATGTCGGTGATGCCATCCAACCATCTCACCTTCTGTCATCCCCTTCTCCTCCCACCTTCAATCTTTCCCACCATCATGGTCTTTTCCAATGAGTCTTCTTCACATCAGATGGCTAGAGTATTGGAGTTTAAGCTTGAGCATCAGCCCTTTCAATGAATATGCAGGGCCGATTTCCTTTAGGAATGACTGGTTGGATCTCCTTGCAGTCCAAGGGACTCCCAAGAGTCTTCTTTGGTGCTCAGCTTTCTTTATAGTCCAGCTCTCACATCTATACATGACTACTGGAAAAACCATAGCTTTGACTAGATGGACCTTTGTTGGCAAAGTAATGTCTCTGCTTTTTAATATGTTGCCTAGTTTGGTCATAGCTTTTCTTCCAAGGAGCAAGTGTCTTTTAATTTCATGGCTTAAGTGTAGTCAATAAAGCAGAAGTAGATGTTTTTCTGGAACTCTCTTGCTTTTTCTATGATTCAGTGAATGTTGGCAATTTGATCTCTGGTTCCTCTGCCTTTTCTAAATCCATCTTAAACATCTGGAAGTTCTTGGTTCATGTACTGTTGAAGCCTGGCTTGGAGATGTTGAGCATTACTTTGGTAGCATGTGAGATGAGTGCAATTGTATGGCAGTTTGAAGATTTTCTATCACTGACTTTCTCTCTGATTGACATGTTTTGTTACTAGAAATAAAATCACCTGCTATCCATTAAGTGGATTGCCATGGCTAGGTATTCTGAAGATTCTTACCAAATCATTTGTTCAGTTAAATGGATACCTTTATTTAATTTTAATTTCAGTCAATTAAATAATCAATATGATATTTTCAAGGAAGTTATCCAAGCAAGGCTCTTTGGAGAACAACCAAATGTGTTTCAGAACTGAGCCTCCCTCATACTGCGCTCCATTATTTCACCATGTTGCTGTGTTCTGTGTCTATCCTCCTGCCTAAATGTGAATTCCATGATGGTTAGGCACCAAATCTAAATTATTTTTGTGTTCTCAGTCCCAGGAGCATGCCTGGTGTGAAATAGCTACTAATTTTTTAAATCTGTATTTGGATTTTAAATGAACAGGTATGTCCCAGGAAGTAGGATAGAATAATCAAGTGGTTAAGTCTGAAAGCCAGGGTGTGTTCAGATACCACAGGGAAGTGTTCAGGGAAGTATAGGTGGGTTTCAATTTATGTTTGTTATCAATATTTTTTTTAAATGTAGTCAAATATGTTCTATTAAATTTTATGTACTTTTCTGTGTATTATCACATAGATGTCTCCTAATACCATTAAAATTCTCTAAGTATAACATTTAATTGAATGAATATACATATTTTATGGGTTTCCATGTTGGATCAGACAGTTTTTTAAATCTGTATTTGGATTTTAAATGAACAGGTATGTCCCAGGAAGTAGGATAGAATAATCAAGTGGTTAAGTCTGAAAGCCAGGGTGTGTTCAGATACCACAGGGAAGTGTTCAGGGAAGTATAGGTGGGTTTCAATTTATGTTTGTTATCAATATTTTTTTTAAATGTAGTCAAATATGTTCTATTAAATTTTATGTACTTTTCTGTGTATTATCACATAGATGTCTCCTAATACCATTAAAATTCTCTAAGTATAACATTTAATTGAATGAATATACATATTTTATGGGTTTCCTTGTTGGATCAGACAGTAATGTATCTGCCTGCAATGCAGGAGACCCAGGTTTGATCCCTAGGTTGGAAAGATCCTTTGGAGAAAGGAATGGCAACCCACTCCAGTATTCTTGCCTGGAAAATCTCATGGACAGAGGAGCCTTATCTCAAAAGAATCAATTATAACTTCACGACTAAAAAACAACAACAAAGGGTTCAAACATATGATTCAGATAAAATAGAAAAGGGAAAAATTCACCATGTGGATTCTATTAAGGCTCTGCCTGCCCAGATCCCCTCAGGTGACTTTTATTACTGCTGAGTGCCCTCTCCCAGCTTTTGTGAACTTCTCTTTTTTCCTTTATTGAAATATCTTTAACATATAAAAATTATACACTTTTAAGTTGTACAACTTGATGTTTTGATATATGCATACATCATAAAAAGATTACCACAATCCAAGTAATATATCCATCACCTCTGCATAATTACCACTCTGAGAGAGAGAGAGAGAGAGAGTGAGAGTGTGTGTGTGTGAAATATCACTTGCCACTCTCTTCAGATGATTTCCTTGGGGCTATGGGAGCCACTTTGCAACAGGCACAAGGAACCTGGAATTCTAGGGCACTCTACATCAGAATCTCACCTCACTAGGTAGCTATTAGTTTATAACTGACTGCTTCCAAAATATGAAAGCTCAGCACACTTGCTTTGAGTAGGAAACACTGTGGAGTGTAATTTGCACCTCAGAATTGCCGTGCAGGATCAGGTCAAAACTGCCTGCTGGGACGTTACGTGAAAGCCACGTCATGTTTGGCTTCCGCTCTACCCTTAGCTGCTTCCACAGAGCCTTTTCCAGTGTTTACTGAGAGCACTTCTTCAATGAATTATTTGCAAGCAGATTCTTATTTCAGAGTCTGCACTTGGAGAGCTTCACCTAAGAAATCCTGTTATCAAGTAGCTTCAAGTTTTATGCTTTCCCCATTCTTTTATTTCTTTACATAGTTGAACTCATACTGCAGCCACACAATCACCTGCTTTTATTAACAACTGAACAACAGCAGTCTCATTAAATATTATGTCAACCATGTCATTAGTGACTTCACAATTTTCCACTGGTGTCCAGTCAACATACACTTTTGGATTGCCAAATATTTTTGCTATTACTTTAACTTTATGAAAAGTTGTCTGATGACTAACAACATTTTCCTTATTGTATTACCCTAGGATATAGTCACAAAATGTCTACAAACATTTTCATAATGTAAACTTTGCAAAATCGAGGCCAGTTTAAAAAAATACTATTAATGAATGAGTACACTAGCTTGATATTACCATGGCAATACTGAATAAGAACAGTTTAAGCATTAATTTCTTAGGTATTATATGGCACTAAACATCATATTTGACAACAATTTATTAAGCACTTTCTTTGTGTTAGGATATTATCAAATGCTTTGCCAAGATTATTTTGTTCAATCCTGCAAACAAACATGTGAAATGATTATGATGATGAGGGAATCAGAACAGAGATATAAATACTTAGTGAGGCTCTTACAGCTGGTAGGTGGCCAAGCTAGGACTTGACATAAGGTTTGACTGTGAACCTGTGCTCTCCACCAATTTTCTATCAGCGTCATTGTTTAATTTGTATTTATTTTTTACTACTAGCTATGTTAAGCATTTCCTCCATTTATTTATTTGCAAGTTGTATTTCTTCTTGTATGGATTATCTGATTGTGTCCTGCCAATTCATCTATTAGAGTATTGATGGATTTTCTCACCATTTTGTATAATATATGAACTATTACATACTATAGTTTGGGACCCTCTGCAAATAATATTTGTTGAAAATATTCAGATCCATTTTATTTCTTAGGTTGTTTTTTATTATAAATGTAAAGTTCTTATTTTACTGTTTTTCTCTACATAACTTCTTCAAATTAATAGAAACATCAAATATGATTGTTTCAAAGAGCTAATATGCTTTACTGTTTTTTAGAATTTTGATTTATAAAACGTTTATTTGCTTAATTCAAATTATGTATATATGGTATATACTTTTAGTATATTGGCTATTTTGGAGACCAGTAGAATGAAACAACATATAAGGTAGTGTTTTAGCAAATGCATGTGGAAGTTGGATGGGTTGTGTGAGGGAAGATACTATGTGCTTTTTCATATAGGCATGGAATCTGGTTGGAAGGCTTTTCAATTATTCCACTCTTGATATGACAAGAGCCTGAAATAGGGTGTTTGCAATGGAAGGCAAACAAGGAAACAGTAAGACAGATCACATAAGCTCTGTCTTCCCTTTTCTCTTTATGTCACATGTTGAGTGTGAAACACTCTCAAATGGAGAATACTGAAGAATTCCTAGTAATCTGAGGTTTTACAAACATAAACATTATTCTCTGGAAAAAGTATTATAGTTACAATTCAGGTAAAAGCATGTTTATTTTTTGTTTAGACCAAATTGTGTGTTTTAGAATTTATTTTACCTAAACAAGCTACTAACAATGAGATCATTGTCTACTGAGCCAGAGAAGCCATACTGGTCCGCTGTGAATTTATGCATTTTTTGGATTTAATATGATGGGGAAAAGACTATTGGAAGTAAATTATGCATTTCTGCTCTTTAGCTGTCATCTGTAGCTGGTTGCTAGTCTCCTGGTTTCTATGACTTGTTCTAAAGACAGTTCTTGTGGTGTTGGAACACCCACAAGAATACAACCCACAATTGACCTCATTTAAAACTAGTCTAACTAGTTAACCCAGTTACTTTTACAGTTTGAGTGACAAAGTTTTATATTTGAGGAATATAAGGAAATAGTTAATATAATAATGGCTAACATTTGAATAGAACCTTACTGTTTACACATGCTTTCACAATATATTATTTAATCTTCATCATAGCATAAGATAGAATTATCTTGAATCTAATACCTACCTTCAGTTTCCATGCATTATTCAATGCTGAAAGAACTGTGTTCAGTTAGTAGAGAGGAAGGCTTAGAGTTGTTTCCTAACAAATATCAGGTATCAAGGGTTGTGGCGTGAAAGAAAGGAAAACATAAGCAAATGGATAAATAAGAGGAGAGGGGCAAAATCTAAAAAGCATATCTGAGAAATAAATTCCTCATAGTGAAGACTGGGGGGGTCTGAAGGAATTTCTTTCTTCTCTAGTTTGAGTCTACTGTTTGGAATGATTTGTAAATGTTCAAGCTTGATGGCTAGAAACTGAATAGTTGACATCCCCAAAGCATGTGAAACATTTTTAAGTAATGACTTTCCACTCATCAAAGTTGATGATAATGATGATAATGAAAGTTAATGTTTACTGAGACTTACCATGGATTACATACTATGCTGACAGATTTACATGCAATATGTCATAATCCTTATAATCTGATGAAACAATCTGTTTCCCCATTTTTAAACAAGGGAAAATAAAGCATAGAGAGTTTGATCAATAGTAAGTGGCTGTTATGTGATTGGATATCTGACTGTGTGCGTGCTAAGTCACTTGAGTCATGTCCAAATTTTTGCTACCCTATGGACTGTAACCTGCCAAGCTTTTCTGTCTTTGGGGTTCTCCAGGCAATAATACTGGAGTGGGTTGCCTGCCATCCTCCAGGGGATCGTCCCAACCTTGGGATGGAACCCTTGTCTTCTGTGTCTCTTGCATTTGCAGACAGGGTCTTTACCACTGCTGCTGCTGCTACTGCTGCCAAGTCGCTTCAGTTGTGTCCGAATCTGTGTGACCCCATAGATGGCAGCCCACCAGGCTCCCCTGTCCCTGGGATTTTCCAGGCAAGAACACTGGAGTGGGTTGCCATTTCCTTCTCCAATAGAGCCACGCAATCCTGGATACCTGATTACCTGACTCCAAAGTTAACATATTGAATGATTCTCCTCTTCTATAGGACATATATTAGGGACATTCTAGATTTGTCTATTAAAAAATCTTGCTATTTAGCAGTATATTCTAATTGGGTGAACTGCTCAGGGAAATTTGACACCAATAGTCACTGATTAGTTTTGCTTGTTAGGGGAAGATCCTTTGGAGGAGGGCATGACAACCCACTCCAGTATTCTTGCCTGGAGGATCCTATGGACAAAGGAGCCTGGCGGGCTATAGTCCATAGGGTAGCAAAGAGTCAGACATGACTAAAGCAACATAGCATGTATGCACATTCTTGTTAATGAGTTTCCCCAAGCAACATATAAAACCTACTGTTATGCAGGCCACACAGCTGAGCTCACTTCTCTACTGGACCACTGACAAAATGCCTCGTGCCTTCATGAGACAGCCAGCACGGCCAAAGTGGGAGGAAGGGTGAGCCCCCACAGCACGGCCCTGTCATCTTAATGTTTGACTTTGCCCTGTTACTGATTTACTGAATATGCCTATTTTGTAGATTAGAAACCTGAGGCCCAGAGAGATTTGCCTGGTTTATCCTTGTTGGCGAGCAGCAAACAATGTTTTGGACCTGAAGAGGTTTTCATTAAACATAAGTGGTATGGAAGATAAAGGTCTTAGATCTCCTTTTCTGGAAAGCTACTCTGGAAACTCCATAAACTGCAGAATATCATCAGTCTAGATGATTTTCCATAGGAAGTAAAAAGCTTTCTATATTTGGTTGGGTTCTAAAAATACTAGGTTCTAATAGAGAAGCAATATTTCTCTGCTAAGAAAATAAATCTTTTTTTTTTCTTTTTTTCTCAGAATGCTAACTTCCTTGCTTCTTGCCTTTTCAGAGAATGTGTGTTCTGTCAGCCGCTAAGAGCGCAGATCTGGTTGCTGATCAAGACTGAAGTGAGGCCTGAAAAAGCGCAGAACTAAGGTAAAAAGTTCCAGGAAACACTGTAAATCCTGTCACGCTGTTCTGTGGTATTTCAAATGCTTAGAAAAAGGTGAACCTGAGGTGAATATGAAAAAGGTAAAGGCTTAGTTTAGCCTGAGAAACAATGGAAAAGCAAAATGTGAAATTTTGTTTTTAATATAAAATAAGGATGGCTTTTTGCTTATATTGAAAAGAGGAAGCATTAGTTAATTTGAGTGTGGGGCACACTTCGGATAAAATCTAAATTTTAAATTCATAATCCTTAAGGCTTTTAGTCATTTGGCCTCACAGACTCTGGTCATGGTGACCTTCATTTATTTCCTTCTACACTTGTTTTGGTCTAAGGACCTTTTGCATCTGCCATTCCCTCTGCCTGTAAAGCCTCTCCTGTTGCTTTCACTTGGAGGGTTCATCCTCATCATTCAGATCTCAGTTCAGTTGTCATCTTTTTAGAAAGCCTTTGCTGGATCACCTATGCAGCCCTTGTGTTCCCCCTCACTGCCATACTGTCTGCTCTTGGTTTTCCTCTCCTCTAGGATGCATGAGAGGATGGCACTTTCCTGACACTGTTACAAGCAGGCAGACCTCTGGGGTAAGTTTTAGGCAACTGGGTATAGTTAAAAATGATGTGATGATTGAGTCTCATCGGCCATGGTATTATCTCCGAGCAAAGCATGGAGCAGAGCCCCCCTGACATAGAGTGTAAGGAAAAGCTCCATCTGTCTTGTTTTAAAATACCGAGATTTGGAGGGCTGTTTGTTATTGTAACTAACCACCCTCATTGGTCTGAAATATCATCCTTCTGTTTTATTTTCTTCAGAGTACCTGTCCCTCTTTGAAATGATCTCATTTATTTATTCTTAATCTCTCTCCTACTTCCAAACATTGCTAGGTGTGTTCATTGCACACAACACACTGAAGGATTAAACTTCCATGTGACTCCGCATCAAACCCAAACAATCTTAAACATGTCTGTCAGAATAGCCCTTAGGCCCTCTGTTAACAGCTTTGGCATGAATCTGGTAAGCAAGGAGAGGCCCATGAATGGCCCTTGGTGAACCACCCAGTACCTCGATGCTCTTCCTGGCCCAACCCATTTTTCCTAACAGAGGGAAGCTACTTAACTTATTCCAGAAAGACTCTAGACTAGCAGAACCAGATGAATGGACACTGTTTCCTGTCCCTAATGAAAGTCTCCTCTAAGCATGTGCTATAGGAAAGAAGAAGGTGTGTGTTTCCCTAGCCCACACAGATTCTGTTCTCCCCCGTCCGCATCCTATTCAGCTAGATAGAACTGATTATCCCTGTAGGCTGTTTCCTGTCCCTAATGAAAGTCTCCTCCAAGCATGTGCTATAGGAAAGAAAAAGGTGTGTGTTTCCCTAGCCCACACAGATTCTGTTCTCCCCCGTCCTCATTCTATTCAGCTAGATAGAACTGATTATCCCTGTAGGCTGGGGGACATGGTGATCCCAAAAGGTGCAGGTCATCAGCCCTGCCTTGGATGTGTCAATTTAGTGTGTAAAGCTTTAAAGGAATGTCTCCATTTAGAGAACAAAGCTTTTGCTCTGCATCAGTAGTTTCCAAATTGTGATTGCTGAGGTGCTGCAAGAAGCAAAGAGATTACTGACTGCTGTTCCCAACTTTGTTTCTTCTTCAGCCACTGCATCTATTTTATAAAAATCTGCTTCATATATTGAAGATTCTGTATAGTTATTCATTTGAGTATGAATTTGTTGCTTTAAAATGAGTTAAAAAATTGTACTAGATATTTTCTAAATCTTCTGTTTTCAGTGTTCTAAAAATCTAGGACTTTGGTATGTTTAAGGTAGTATGCTAGGCACGGGGTACAGTGAGGCACATGAAAATTGATGAAAACACCACCACTGACTTCCCAATTTGGCAGAAGAAAGAGACTCTTGCACAAATAATAGTAGAAAATAAATAAGGGTTGGAGGAAGGATGGAGGAGAGGAGTGTGACAGGTGTGGACTGTTTGTGAAAGTCACCACCAAACGCAAGGCCTGCTCTTACAGGTGCTTCCCACCCCATCCCAGCAGCATGCTTGATGATGGGGAATCTTCTCCAGGTCTTGATACAGGCTTTTATTGCTTCTAAACTGACTTTGGTACCCAGTTTTCCAGTACTCAGCTTCTTGCTTTATTTTCTTATTCATCCCTGGGTTTTCTAATCTGCTATATTCCATACCTGTTAGCAATTTTATTTCCTATTAAAAATTATAGGCTTGACGTACTCCTTTTCCTATTTGTGTCCCTAGTGGTACCTCTAATAACCTCTAAACTCAGAGACAAACGTGTTACCATGTCTTATTTCAGAAGCGTCCTCTGATTATCCATCGTTCTGATAAAGGCTCTGCTACTGTCTTTGGATTTGCAGCTGTTATTTTCACTCACCTTGGCATTAGTTTTTTTCGTGTATGAAGAGGTTAGATCTTTCTATCTTACTGTATTTTAATCTTTCTCTCTCTCTTTTTTTTTTGGTCATGCATTCATTTATTTAAATTTCTAATTTAAATAAAAAGGAAATATATTCATGTGCCTTAAAATGCAAATTTAAATTTTTGTTTCCATGGCTTCGCAGAGTCAGACATGACTAAGTGACTGAACTTAAAATTCAAATGCTACAAGCTTACACACAAAATTTCTCACTCCCACTCCTGCCTTCTATTTGCCCAGTTTTCACCTTTACCCTACCCCATTTCTGTTGTTGTTTAGTGACTAGGTTGCCTCTAACTCTTTGCAACCCCATGGACTGCAGCATGCCAGGCTTCCCTGCCCTTCACTATCTCCTGAAGTTTGCTCAAACTCATGTCCATTGAGTCAGTGATGCCACCCAACCAATCTCATCCTCTGTCATCCCCTTCTCCTCCCAAAGATAACTATTTTTATTACCTTTTATTAGATTTTCTAGATCTCCTTCCAGGAAATTTCCCTGCGAACATAAATACAAATATCTTACCCCTCCTTCTCCCATTGGTACAATTGAGGAGCACATTGTATACACTCTTGGTACATAAAAGCTATCTTTTCTATTGATAGAATATGTCTTCTTTCTTTCGTTTAGCTGGTGAACATTCCATTTTACTGGTGTAGTTTAATTTATTTAGCTAGTCTCCTAAATATAGTTGTATGTATTGCTTCTTACTTTTTGCTATTATAACTATGCTGTAATAAATATCCTTGCACATGTGTCATTTTTAATGTATGCAAATGTATCTGAGAAGAAATCCCTAGAAGTGGGATTGCTAGGAGAAAGGGTATAAATTTTAAATTTTCATAGCTGTAATCAAATAGCCCTCCATAGGCACTGTATTTACTGCAAGACTCTTCCACTGAAATTGTATGAAAATGCCTGTTTCCCCACAGCTTCACCATCAGAATGTGCTCTCATACTCTTGGATTTACCTAGTCTAGGAGGTGCGATATGGTATCTCAATGCAATTTTGATTTTCATTTACCTTTTTATAATTCAGGTTAATCATCTTTTAAATGTTCAAGAACCATTTGTATTTTAAGATTCTGTTCTTAATCCTGAGATTTCTAATTGGCTTGTGGCAAAAACAATACTCCTCTGGTTTATCTAGAGCTTCATCAAGCCATGTCCCCAGATTGTGAATGCTTTCTGTGTTCTCTTCAGCCTTCTCATTGGTTTTATACTTGGAAACAAGTATTTTATACTTAGCCTGTTCTCCATCATCTGTGTTCATCTTTTTGAAAAATATTTTTATTGAAATATATTTGATTTGCAATGTTGCATTATTTCTACAAAGTGACTCAAATATATATATATATATATTCTTTTTCATATTCTCTTCCACTATAGTTTATCACAGGATATTGATATAGTTCCCTGTGTTATACAATAGGATGTTGTTATTAATCTATTCTGTATATAATAGCTTGTATTTACAAATCTCAAATTCTCAACACTTCCCTTCCCTCCCCTTCTTTGTTCTTTTCTCTCTCTCTTTCTCAATTTGACCATGCCACATGGCATGTGGGACCTTAGTTCCCCAATCAGGGATGAAACCTGTGGCCTCTGAATTAGAAGCATGGAATCTTAACCACTGGACCGCCAGGGAAGTTTTGTGTTCATCTCTTTTTAATTCTACATTATACACTCACACTCCTGTATGGAGTAGTATGGCTCCTTGCTTTCCAGGAGTA
>SJYC01095590.1:0-32044 GCA_006408675.1 Madoqua kirkii
GTGTGGAGGGGGTGGGGGGTGGTGCAGGGGGCGGAATTCTTAGGAGCAGGCCAAGGTTCAGCTCCGGGCTCTGCGCAGCGCCTCTGCACGCTGCGCCTACCACCGCCGCCATCTTAAATTGCTGAAGGACAGGCAGTTGGTGGAGCCTTTTCTCAGGAGGACCGCTAGTATGAAGGGCCTCGTGAGGCACTGTACATACTGCGCCCTGTGAGCAGGTGACCCTAGACTAAGCACAAAGAAAAAGAGAAAGAAAGGTTAGACTTTATTTTATTACCCAGATTTTGTTTTTATTTCCTGGGAATTTTTACTGGGCTTTGTCAGTGACACAAGCTTGGGCAGGTTATTAAAACCCATACAGATCTTCTCCTAGATAGGTCTGGATACACCCGTCCTTGTGTGTTTCAAAGGACCCTGGAAGTGGGTTTCCATAACGGCCTCTCACTTCCTGAGGGCAGCACAGCCCCGTATGCATCTCCTTGCATTGCTTGGCGAGTCATTTGGCAGTTTGTTGAGGAGGGACAAGCTCTAGTTGTAGAGGCAGTAATAGCAATGAATAGTTGGGCTTTGTCAGTGACACAAGCTTGGGCAGGTTATTAAAACCCATACAGATCTTCTCCTAGATAGGTCTGGATACACCCGTCCTTGTGTGTTTCAAAGGACCCTGGAAGTGGGTTTCCATAACGGCCTCTCACTTCCTGAGGGCAGCACAGCCCCGTATGCATCTCCTTGCATTGCTTGGCGAGTCATTTGGCAGTTTGTTGAGGAGGGACAAGCTCTAGTTGTAGAGGCAGTAATAGCAATGAATAGCAACTATTTTCAAAAGCACCCACCGTGTACCAGACATGATCACTTTCTGTACATTATCTCATTTTATCTTCACATAATGAGGTAGGTATTTTCCACATTTTACATATGACTAAGATTAAGTAACCTATTCAAGATCATCCAATTTCCCAATGCTTCAGCAGGTGTGGCTTAATTTCCACCATGTTCACCCCTACTCACAGAAACCTGGATGATGGAAATGTGCACACTACCCAGCAAGCATAGGAATTAATAATGATGCTATGCTGGTGTGCTCAGAAATGATACTCTGAATTTTGGGATCCTGCTGGGAAATAACCTTTTGTCTCAAAAACCTGGTTTGAGTCTTTCACCAATTAAATAAGCTTTCTGGATTGCAGAGTATATGCCTCTGTATGACTAATTTCAGTTTATTGATTATGTGAATGTAGCAATAGAAATGCTTTAGTTTTTGTGACAGTCCATGATTTTTAAGATATATTTCATTATTTTTATATATTTAACATTTCTCCTTTTCATATGCTCACTTCATCTTGCCTCTCTTTTTATTTGGTGCATGTTGATATACACAATTTGTCAAGTTCCCCAGCAATGGAAGTAAGTTGTTTTTCTTCTTCTTTTTCTGCATACACTGTGTGACAATAAATATACTTCAAAAAGGGAGGCATGAAAGGGATATTATTTAGAATATGTGTTTGTTTCCATGGCACCAATAAAGACTGGACCTTCCTTGGATAAAGTAGGCTTTAACTTAAATCTTCTCCCCTTGAGAGATGTCAGTTAAGGTCAACCATGCATTTCCCACTAGAAAGCAGATCCTGGGTGTTGCTACCTATTTAGGACATTTATGAAACCACATTCTCAGGACTGGCATGGTGCTGGTGAGTGACAGTTAATTCCACAACTAGGAAAGATGTCGATGCTTTTCTTGGTATAGGATGTTAATCATATTTGCCCTCCATCAGAGATCAGTGTTTTTATTTTATGAGGGATCTGTGCCTGTCCTCCTCCTGAACAGCCAACTCTTGAAAGATATAACTGGGCCTTTGTTCATACTTTTTCCTCTCCTGCAGAACATACAGTTCTTGGCACATAGTGGATAAGTGTTTCTCTTAACTTTTCCACTACAGTATTCTAAGGGCAGTGTGAATTTGTATTTCTTGTCCATTGGTGAGGCCTGGGGGAAAATTTAGAAGCACTTCATGTCAACAAGGACATTCTTCTATTTTATTTTTAAAATTTATGTGTATTTTAAAGAGTGACATACCCTTAAAAATTTTTTTTTTTAAGTTCAAATAAAATGAGTGCTCTTGGAAGATATGTTACATTGAGGCTTTTGGGGTCTACTGGCCTACTATAGTATATTCTCAGAGGTATAATACCTTAGGTTTAAAAACAGAAAGTATTTGTTTTAGTCATTTCAGGCTGCAATAACAAGGTAGAATAGATCAGGTGGTTTAAACCGTAAGCATTTCTTGTAGTTCTGGAGGCTGAAAAGTCAAGATCAGAGTACTAGCATGACTGGGTTCTAGCGAGAGTCTTACTCGTGATTTCCTTATTGATAGTGTACATTCTGTGGTTTTGACATGTGTGTAATGAAATGTATCCCCGACTATGCTGTCATCAAATTTCTCTACCATAAAAATCTTCTGTGCTTAGCTTACTCCTTCCTCCCTCTCCACTAAGTCCTGGCAACCCTTGATCTTTTTATTATTGCCACAGTTTTGCCTCTTTCAGAATGCTGTATAGTAGAAGTCATCGTATGTAGCCTTTTCAGATTGTCTTTTTACACTCAGTAATATACATTTCATATTCATCTATGTCTTTTCATGCCTTGGCAACTCATCTATTTTTAGTACTGAATTATATTCTGTTGTCTGGATGTACCATAGCTTATTCATCCATTACCTATTAAAGAACATTTTGATTGGTTCCACATTTTGGCAATGATAATAAAGCTGCTTATAAACATTTGTGTGTATGTTTTTGTGAGTTCAGTATAGTTTTTACTTGCCCTTTTTCCTTATGCTAAGTGGAAATCTGAACTCCTATCACTTATCTGTGTCGGTGACCTAATATACCATCTAGTCCCTCTTCTGTGCATGAAAACAACTGTCTAGGAATTCCTACAGTTTTTCATATTTTAAGCTAACGAGCACCAATTTGGCTTTTTCTGTAAAATAAAAAAGAAACAAAATTGCTTTACAAAAAAAAAAAAATAAGTCCTATACAATATGTCATATATAAGTTCTATACAATGCTAAGAAATATTCAATTTCCTAGTTACCCATTCCCCACTCCCTGCCTTGGGTAAACTCCATTGTATGAAAAAAGGAAGACCAGTGAACAGATATGCTTGTATCACCCCAAGAGAACAGAAGGACTATTATTACTCTCCCTGTTTAGGACAAAATATCCTGTTAATGTAATTTAAGTTTGTATTCACCCTTTTGGAATTTTGCTTCTAAATTCATTTAAAATTTCTGTGTTTATTTTGACAAACTTATTGTTAGGTCAGTCTTTGCAAAACTGTACTTTTTCCAGAGGACTTTAAGAACTTAAAAGCTGGACATTTTATATGTGCCTAGTAAGCTTTTTCTTGTTAATTTTGATCCACTATTCTAGCTTGTTGAATGTGTTTTCTTCCTTTAAAATATCGGTTCTATAATCAAATGTATTATCCATTGCTCTTTATTCAAAATGTTGTCCTTATGCTAAAGAATCATCTATTCATGACAGGATTTTAAAAATCTTGAGTTAGAAGGAGAAAACAAAAATGTTCCCTAACTCCTTGCTAGAGATTAAATATTATTAGCATTTTAGTATATCTCTATCTAGTCTTCATCTCTATGTACATACATATATCTCTCTATGCATACACACAGTACATATGCATTTATTGCAATATCAGATATGTGTGATGCATATGATATAGTTTATTTTATAATTTTCTTTTTTCTCACTTCATCTTTTATTTGATATATTTTAAAAATACCCTTGAAGTACATAGTATTGTAGGAAATACAGTGATGATCAATGCAAATTAATTGCTGTTTATTTAATTAGTCTCATGACTTGACATTTAGATTTCCCCCAGATATTTTGCCAGAAATAACACCATGTAGCTAAAGCCTTGCAAACATCTGTGACTGTTCCCTGAGGAAGTAGAACTGTGACTCAAGAAGTAAGTAAAATTGTAACAGGTTTTGATATGTTTCAGTAAATTGTCCTCCAGAAAGTTATGACATAATCTCTCCGTCATTTAGTTGTTTGAAAACTTGGTAACTATTCCTTTTATTTGTCAGCAAATTATTGATGAAAAATTTGCAAGAGAAGACCAATGACAAGACTTTGGAGAAAACTAATAAATCATTCTTCCAAGATTATATTCATTAATCAGCAGTCTGTGAGGACAATTGTTTGTTCAGTTGTTTTATACCTTGTCCATATTTCTATGTTTTCAATCAATTAAGGTTTCACAAGAAACTTTGTTGGATTTTTTTTGAAATTGATATAGTCTATATCTACATACTCCCTGTCTGCAACAGTATAACAATCCTAGGAAATAATATTTTATTAGTTCAGTATAACATTCTCTGTAAATGATACTGGTTCCCAGTGCTCACTATTTCCTTTAACAGCACTGTCCAAAGGAACTTTCTGCAGTGATAAATATTACCTGTGCTGTTCAGTATAGGAGCCACTAGCCATATGCAGTTACTGAGTACTTAAAATGTGACTAGTGTAACTCAGGAATTGATTTCTATTTTTTAAAAATTGAAATAATTTAAATGATGAGATTTGACTAGTGATTACAGTGGACAGCACAACTTTATAATATCTGGCAAACCATCTTTCTAATAAGTATTGTATAATTTGAGTCTAATATTAAACTGAGAAACTCAGTTCCTTGTGATGAAGCTCACATTTTGTTCACAGAACACTGATTTGCATTGGTCTCTCTCACTTTGTTCTTAATTGCAATTTTTTTTTTAACTACATCAGCTCATACTTTTTTAAAATTTCTGACAATGATTCCGTGTCAGTGATTAATATCATCAAGTTGTTGTTAAGTGCTGGGATATAATTGAATCTGGAATGTAACTGATAACTAGTTCTTTCAACCTGGCTTTATTTCCTTTAACAAGATTTTTCTTATAATGGGACCATCATTTTCTTTGATGAAGATGTAAATAAAAAGAAAAGTTGAGTAATTTTTTTCTACTTTTCATCTTTGACATTATTCTTATCTTTCATAAATAGCTGGCTTTCCTATTACTCATTTTTCTTAAAATGGATGTAGCTAATAGGATCCTTTCTGTTGTCAATGACAATTTTGTTTTACAAGCCTAAAATATTTTGGTTATTAGTATTCTTGTTAGAATACTATTCTTTTACGTCCACCTACAATCATAAGGCTTTTATTTTCTACTAGTTTTTTAAAATGTCATTTAATAATTTAAGTTCAACAGGAACATGTATATCCATATATATATTCCTTTAACTGTTTCTTTCTGCATCCCCTAGGAATCAGATTTGGTTATATTCTAAATCAATTAACCCCATTCAATGGTGTTGACAGGCCTTTAATTGCTAGGCAGTGAATCCAGACTGTAGATTGTTAGGTGAATTATATATGAGTGTTCCCATCAGAAGACTTATACTCTACTAAGGCAAGCCAACTTGTATACTACAAGCCATATACAGTATATATAGCATATGCTTATTAAGAGTAATCACAATGTTTTGTGGGAGCATAGCAGAGAGACAGGATTAATTTTGCTTGTAGAGCATGTAGAATGGATAAGAAGGCTGTGAAAAGTCAGAGAAGTCTGTAACAGAAGTGATGTTTGATCAAGAATGAATAAGAGTTTGTGGGACAGAGAAGCTGGGTAATGTGATATCCTATTCATAAATGTGATCAGTTTGGTTAATTTTCTGTGATTGTGGTTTTCATTCTGTCTGCCCTATGATGGATAGGGACAAGAGGCTTATGGAAGCTTCCTAATGGGAGAGACTGACTGAGGGGGAAACTGGGTCTTGTTCTGATGGGTGGGGCCATAATCAGTAAATCTTTAATTCAATTTTCTGTTGATAGGTGGAGCTGTGTTCCCTCCCTGTTGTTTGACCTGAGGCCAAACTATGGTGGAAGTAATGAAAATAATGGCTACCTCTTTAAAAAGTTACCATGCACGCATACAGTGCCCCGACCCTGCAGCAGGCCACTGCCGACCCATGCCTCCACTGGAGACTCCTGGACACTCACTGGCAAGTCTGCAAGTCTGGGTCAGTCTCTTGTGGGGTCAACTGCTCCTTTCCCATGGGTCCTGGTGTTCACAAGGTTCTGTTTGTGCCCTTTATTTTCTTGGGCTCCAAAATCACTGCAGATGGTGATTGCAGCCATGAAATAAAAAAAACTCTTGCTCCTTGGAAGAAAAGCTATGACCAAACTCAGTTCAGTTCAGTTCAGTCGCTCAGTTGTGTCCGACTCTTTGCGACCCCATGAATCACAGCATGCCAGGCCTAGACAGCATATTAAAAAGTCAGAGACATTACTTTGCCAGCGAAAGTCCATCTAGTCAAAGCTATGTTTTTTCCAGTAGTCATGTATGGATGTGAGAGTTGGATTATAAAGAAAGCTGAGCACCAAATAATTGATGCTTTTGAACTGTGGTGTTGGAGAAAACTCTTGAGAATCTTTTGGACTTCAAGGAGATCCAACCAGTCAGTCCTAAAGGAAATCAGTCCTGAATATTCATTGGAAAGACTGATATTGAAGCTGAAACTCCACTACTTTGGCCACGTGATGTGAAGAACTGACTCACTGGTAAAGATCCTGATGCTGAGAAAGATTGAAGGCAGGAGAAGGGGACGATAGAGGATGAGATGATTGGATGCATCACCAACTCAATGGACATAAGTTTGAGTAAGCTTTAGAAGTTGATGATGGACAGGGAAGCCTGGCATGCTGCATTCCATGGGTTTGCAAAGAGTCGGCCATGACTGAGTGACTGAACCAACTAATTCATAAATGAAACATAAACAGAAACTAGATAATATATACTGGGCTTCAATTAGTTCTACAGCTGGGGTAGAGTACTTCTTGGGTGAATGAGCAGAGATGAGACTGAAGTTAGGCAACAGCTAAATGATGAGGGGTGGTGAATGTTTTCTCAGGGATTTGGATGTATTCCAAATGGAATCAACTTGAATGTTCGTGAAGAGAGAAGGAAAAATAAATTCTTTTAGAAAAACAATTCTGGCAGCATGAACCCAAGATATGTTAGATTTTGGAAAACTTGTGGCAGGGAAGTCATTAGTCAAAAGGAAATGAACATGCAATTAGTTCAATGCAGAGTAATACAGGGGTTCTGATTGAATTGGTAGAATTGATAGGATTCAGTGGCTGATTGAGTGTGCGGAAAAGGAAGAGGCAGGAAGATGATTCACAAGTTTCTCATATTTTTAATGTTTTTGTTTGAGTTTATCTTTTCTCTTGAATCACTTTCCCTTTAGGACCTCTGGATATGAGATCATGTCTATCTTTCCTCTGAACTTTTGGAAACTGTTTCCCAGTGGTGAATGAGTGTGTGCTGATTTTACAGTGTTCCAGACCTCCTGTCCTAGGAATTCCAAGATGTATTCATCACATTTTAAAAACTTCTTTATTTGAGATCATTTTAGATTTACAGAAGAGTTGAAGAAATAGCCCAGTGTGTTCCCATATACCCTTGACTAGCCTGTGTTTGTTAACATCTTACATAATTATAGAACAATTGCCAAAACTAAGTATTAAGCCTTACTTCAGTTACTTTTAACTGAATTAAAAATTCATTTGAACTTCGCTCATTTCTTCATAAATGTTCTTTTTCTTTTTCTTTTTTTTCTATTCCTGGATTCAAACAAGGATCATACATTTCATTTAGTTGTCATGTTTCCTTAGTATCTTCCAATCTGTGACAATGCCTCAGTTTTTCTTTATCTTTTATAACCCAGATGATTCTGGAAAGTACTTTACTAGGGTTGTTAAGTTTGATCAGTTAGCTAGGTTGATGTCTCTTAGTGTCTCCACTAAAAAGTTACTATTTCCCTCTTTTTATTACTCAATATTTTGTGGGAGTCTTTGAGAACATGCAAATATCCTTTTTTCACTTAAACTTTCACCCACTCATTTTAGCATCCTGAAGTTCACCTTAACTTTCAGCAGTTATTATTACTGTGTTTTTCTAGTTGTTATTTTCTGTGTGTTAATTGAAAATTTTCCTTTTTTAAAAAAAATAGCCTGATTTAAACCAAACTTAAGGAAATAAAATTGTGCTATTTTTTCCAGGTTTATTAAAATATTATTCACAAATAATATATGTAAATTTAAGTTATACAATGTGATAATTTGATATCCATATATATTGCAAAATAATTACCACAATAATGTTAGTTAACACCTATATCCCTCCCATAATAAGCATTTTGTGTATGTGTGTGACGGCATAACATCCAAGATTTACTCCCTTAACTTTTGAGTATATAGTACAGTATTGTTAAATATATTTGCATTCTGTACCTTAGATTCCCCAGAATTTATTCATCTTATAGTTAGAAGTTTATATCCTTTGACATGTCCCCACCCCACAAAACTCCAAGCCTCTGGCAACCATCAGTCTACTCTCTATTTTTATGAATTTGACTTTTTTAGTTTCTGTGTATATGGAATATCATACAGTTTGTCTTCATCTGTCTGACTTATTTCACTTAGAGTAATGCCCTCACAATCCATCTGTGTTGTTACAAATGGCAAGATATATGGCTGAATTATATAATCATATAACAAATATAAATGCATATAATATATAAATATAATATTTTCTCTATTCATTCATCCATCAATGGAGACTTATATTGTTTCCATGTCTTGGATGTTGGGCAAAGTGCTGCAATGAACACGGGGGTGCAGATATCTTTTCTAGATATTATTTTCATTTCCTTAGGCTATTAATCCAGAAGTGAGGTTCCTGGATCATATGGGAGTTCTATTTTTAATTTTTTGAAGAACACCTCATACTGCCTTCCATAATGGCTGAAATAATTTGCATTCCCACCAACAGTGCATGAGGTTTTCCATTTCTCTACATTCTCATTTGTTGTTTAGTCGCTAAACTGTGTTCAACTCTTTTTGACCCCATGGGCTATAGCCCACCAGACCCCTTGCCATGGGATTTTCCAGGCAAGTCTAGAATGGGTTGCCATTTCCTTCCCCAGAGGATCTTCCAGACCCAGGGATTGAACCCACATCCCCTCCACTGGTAGGTAGATTCTTTACCACTTAGCCACATTCTCAATAACATTTGTATTTCTTTGATAATAGTCATTCTAGCAGATATGAGGTGATAGCTCAAGTAATACTTTCATAAGGAAGAATTTTCTCTTCTCTCTCATTGGTTTCTGTAATTATTTATTTATAAAAGGATGGATTCATGGGTGTTAATTTTATTATTAGGGTTATGAGTCTATATTCATTTTAGTTAATCTGTTGGTAAATATTTTCCAGCTTTGGCTACTGGGTACTCTTTCAGGCTCTTATGCCATCTTCACATGTTTGCACCCTTTATTTTTGAGTCCTTCCTTATTGGTTAGGACCATAAGATACTCTGTGCTCTTCTGGTATTTTCCTTGTCTCAGCTGTGAAATCAACCATTCTCCAAGCAGTGCTCATAGCATTTTAATGTTCCTATCACTTCTGCTTCACTAAGCAATTCTTCCTTTTTGATCAGAATTGAGTCAAAAATACGAGAATGACAAGTTAAGTGTTCTCTTTTGTGCTTCCTCAAATTTTTGAGAGAAAAAAATTTCAGTAAGATATACTGAATTTGCATTCAGCAAATAATTATATGAGTCCTCTCTATGTCAGTGCTGGGTTAGGTATGAGGATGTACCTTCCTCTGAGGGAGTATTCTCTAGGCAGCTTGTCCCATATTTCAATACCTTACACCAATAGAAGAGCTCTTCTTTAAGCAACCTCAGGTGTGTTTTGTCATGGCTCTTCTTATAACACAGGATTCCATTAACCTCAAATATCCCTGACTCCCAATGTGTTGAGGTGTACTCAGGGGGTGTCTCATATGTGCTTACAAACAAGGCCAGTGAGTCATGTACAGTTACTATGAGGAAACCTCTATTCCTTGTCTTGTTGCTTGAGCTCCCTTCCTCTTTTTTGAGTCAATAGAAACAATGTTTTCCCATTTAAATAACTTTTGGTTAGTGACATAATTCCTTAGTTATGTCTGGTTGCATTCCTGAAGATGTAAGAATTAAAAAGGAGCAATAAAACCAATGCAGTATTGTAAAGTAAAAAAAAAAAATTAAAAGAGAAAATAAAAAGGAGCAATAATAAAAACTAGGGAAAAAAAAGAGGAAAGGGTAAGAAAAGTAAGTGATGTGATTTCTGGAAATCCTAAGATTTAAGCATGCTTTCCTGCATTTTTTTCTCAGCACAAATGGAAAACAAGTATGTCTATTGACTGAGCCAGACCTGAGAGAGAGAGAGATCAAGGGAGTCCACTGATGCTGTGTACACAGGCCAGCATTCCTGGTCACAAGGCAGGCTGAAGGGTAGACTTGTAGGGGTACATATGTAGCATATGACAAGAGAGGGTCAGGCAAGAAGGAAATGGTACTATGATAGATTTCTATATTATGCAACCTGATGCTGAGAATTTAGAATTACATAGTTGGCCATTAATTTCATACTTGAACCATTCAGTTCAGTTCACATGCTCAGTTGGGTCTACCTCTTTGCAACCCTGTGGACTGCAGCACACACTGTCCATCACCAACTCCTGGAGCTTGCTTAAACTCATGTCCCTTGAGTCAGTGATGCCATCCAACCATCTCATCCTCTGTTGACCCCTTCTCCTCCTGCCTTCAATCTTTCCCAGCATCAGGAAAACTCTTTTTTAAATGAGTCAGTTCTTTGAATCAGGCGGCCAAAGTATTAGAGCTTCAGCTTCAGCATCAGTCCTTCTAATGAATATTCAGAACTGATTTCCTTCAGGATTGACTGGTTTGACCTCCTTGCTTTCCAAAGGACTCTCAAGAGTCTTCTCCAACACCACAGTTCAAAAATGTCAATTCTTCAGTGTTCAGCTTTCTTTATGGTCCAACTTTCACATACATACATGACTACTGGAAAACCATAGTTTTGCCTATATAGACCTTTGTTGGCAAAGTAATATCTCTGCTTTTTTAATAGGCTATCCAGTTTGGTCATAGCTTTTCTTCCAAGGGAAAGAGTCTTTTAATTTCATGGCTGCAGTCACCATTTGCAGTGATTGTGGAGACCAAGAAAATAAAGTCTGTCACTTTTTCCATTGTTTCCTCATCTATTTGCCATGAAATTATGGGACTGGATGACATGATCTTAGTTTTATGAATGCTGAATTTTAAGCCAGTTTTTTTCACTCTCTTCTTTAACTTTCATTAAGAGGCTTTTTAATTCCTTTTTGCTTTCTGCTGTAAGGATGATGTCATCTGTGTATCTGAGGTTATTGATATTTCTCCCAACAGTCTTGATTCCAGCTTGTGTTTCTTCCAGCCCAGCATTTCTCATGATGTACTCTGCACATAAGTTAAATAAGCAGGGTGACAATATACAGCCTTGATGTACTCCTTTCCCTATTTGGAACCAATCTCTTGTTCCATGTCCAGGTCTAACTATTGCTTCTTGATCTGCATACAGATTTCTCAGGAGGCAGGTAATGTGGTCTGGTATTCCCATCTCTTGAAGAATTGTCCATAGTTTTTTGTGATCCACACAGTCAAAGGCTTTAGCATAGTCAGTAAAGCAGAAGTAGATGTTTTTCTGGAACTCTCTTGCTTTTTCAGTGGTCCAACAGATGTTGGCAATTTGATCTTTGGTTCCTCTGCCTTTTCTAAAACAAGCTTGAACACCTGGAAGTTCTCAGTTCATGTACTGTCAAATCCCATCTTGGAGAATTTTGAGCACTACTTTGCTAGCATGTGAGATAAGTACAGTTGTGTGGTAGTTTGAACGTTCTTTGGCATTGCCTACTTTGAGACTGGAATGAAAACCGCCCTTTTCCAGTCTTGTGGCCACTGCTGAGTTTTCCAAATTTACTGACATATTGAGTGCAGCACTTTCACAGCACATCTTTTAGGACTTGAAATAGCTCAACTGAAATTCTGCAACCTCCACTAGCTTTGTTCATAATGATGCTTCCCACTTGACTTCTCATTCCAGGATGTCTAACTCTAGGTGAGTGATCACACCATTGTGGTTATCTGGGTCATGAAGATCTTTTTTTTATAATTGTTCTGTGTATTCTTGCCACCTCTTCTTAATATCTTCTGCTTCTGTTAGGTCCATTCCATTTCTGTCCTTTATTCTGCCCATCTTTGCATGAAATGTTCCTTTGGTATCTCTAATTTTCTTGAAGAGATTTCTAAGTCACTTCAGTCGTGTTCGACTCTGTGCGACCCTATTGATGGCAGCCCACCAGGCTCCCCCATCCCTGGGATTCTCCAGGCAAGAACACTGGAGTGGGTTGCCATTTCCTTCTCCAATGCATGAAAGTGAAAAGTGAAAGGGAAGTCACTCAGTCATGTCCGACTCTTAGCAAACCCATGGACTGCAGCCTACCAGGCTCCTCCATCCGTGGGATTTTCCAGGCAAGGGTACTGGAGTGAGGTGCCATTCTGGAAGAGATCTCTAGTCTTTCCTATTCCATTGTTTTCCTCTATTTCTTTGCATTGATCATCAAGGAAAGCTTTCTCATCTCCTCTTGCTATTCTTTGGAACTCTGTATTCAAATGGGTATATCTTTCCTTTTTTCCTTTGCCTTTTGCTTCTCTTCTTTCCACAGCTATTTGTAAGGCCTCCTCGGGCAACAAGTTTGCTTTTTTGCATTTCTGTCTTCTGGGGATGGTTTTTAATCACTGCTTCCTGTACATTGTCAGGAACCTCCATCCATAGTTCTTCAGGGACTCTATCAGATCTAGTTCTTTGCTTTCTATTGGTTTAATATTATAAAGTATTCTATTTTTATTTCTAATTTATACAAGTTATAGAGAATAAGGGCCATGTCATAAGACAAAATGGAGATTCAATTAGCAAGTCCAGAAGGCAGGAAAAAACTAGCGGTCAATTGATCTAGAAATAAGGAGGGTTGAGGGGTGGAGGTTTTCTCAACCTTGTCAGTATTGACACTTTGTGCCAGGTAATTGTTTGTGGTTGGGGTTATCCGGTACACTGTAGAATTTTTAGCAGCAGCTCTGGTCTCTACCAACCAGAAGCCACTGGAGTTTTGAGTCCTTGTCTCCAAGTTATGACCACCAAAAAATGTGTCTAGAGACTGTCAAATAGTCCCCGGGAGCAAAATTGCCTGCCATAGCTTAAAAGAAAGGAGACTTAAATCACACAGAAACAAGAGAATTGTGTTTCTGTCTTAAAAAATACAGTAAATACTTAAAAAATACAGTAAGATGAGTGAGTTTAGATGATTGTTTAGATGATTCATCTAAATAAATGTTTAGATGATTGGAGACAGGCCAAGTGATGGTCCCTGGGGTGGATTCATCATGCTATTTTCTAGCTTTTTTATGTGTTTCACATTTTCCATAATGAATTTTTTTTAGAGTGATAATAGTATAAAGTGGCATTTTAGACATATTCAGATAACTACCAGGAAAAAAAAAACACCCAGAAAAAATAGTTAAGAAGAGATGAAAGTGGTAATTTCTGGGAAGGGTTACAGTGGAATTAGAATATTGCCTTCTTATTAACCTTTTAGCACTAATCCACTATTAACACTGTGTGCTACTAATTCTTTGACAAATAAGAAATAATATTAAAAAAAAAGCAAACCCTAAAATCCAAAATAAACACCGGAGAGATGCTATTGATTTGTGAAGATGCAGTTAGATTTGGTTCTATAAAAATTCCTATGTCTAGAGAGCAAGTTAAACGACACCACAAAAAATTAATCAGCTGAATCTAGAATGTGGAACACTGGAACGCTCTGCATAGCTTATGACTTGCTTTTGATTCAGATCCAGTTACTTTCTTTTTCTCTTCTACCTCTTTTTTTGGGAACACATGAAGAGAACAAAAGCCTTCTGGGGAGGTGGATATTTACTTTTACTTCTTGAAGCTTGTGGCAAAAAGATAAAGAAGACTTTTGTCCCAGGCATAGTTGCCAGTTCTTTGCCTCCTTCTTTGCTTTCTTTTAAAATGTCTTCTGGCCTAAGCTGCATTTGCCAGTTCAGTTTTTGTCAGAGTCTTTTGTTCAGGAAGAAGGGAACATTTGTCAACCTATTATTAAAGAATATTATATTATCTCTTATTTTGTTGTTGATTGTCATTTGTATGATGTCTTGGCAAGCAGCCCAGAATGGGCAAAGAATAAATGGATTATGATACCCAAACCCCACCCTGAGCTCTAAAACTTTTCATGGTTACAAGCAAAACAAACATCTTTTGACCTACTATCCCTACTCCGAGTCAGATGCATAATTATACTTCTTTTGTGGTGACACAGATTTCCCAGAACTCCTAGGAGGCAAAATAACATAGTGACCCAAGGCTGTTATGGATGTGCAGGCCAACAGGATAAGGTGCTTTGAAATGTGCTCTAAAGGCTCCTCACTGTGAGATCTGTTCACCAAGGTTCCTGTTACCATGGTACTCAAAGCCACACATTTTAGAATCAACCCTATGTGTAAATGCATGAAATCTCTAGAAGCTTTCTAATAAGATGCAAACATGTTACTTGGGAGAAACAACATGTCGACTCTGTGTACCCACAAACTGCCTAAATATGAATTAGTTTATCCAGTTATTTAAGTTTTAAGGAAGTTTTTCAAAGAAGGAATTACAAAGCAGAATTTTCTGTGGAGAACCATGAGAAAACTCAGAAAAGTTATGAGTGTAATAAAAGTAGAAGCAAGGAAAATATGAGGGAATGCTTGGGAAGCCATAACCTGGGTGGAGAGAATACCACCAGGGATCACAGAAGCTTTAGAAGCCGAGACTAGCACTGTGCATTAAAACCTTCTGCGATGATGAAAATGTTGTTTATATGCACTATTCACTACAGTTGTTATTAGGTATATGTGATGACTGAGCACTTGAAATGTAGCCAGTGCAACAGAGGAACTGAATTTTAAATTTTATTTAATTTTAATTAAAATGTAGGTAGCCTCATGTGACTTGCGGTCTTTCTATTGGAGAAGGATGTCTAGATGAAGGATATAGGGGATTGGAAAAATTCATAGAAAAGAAATGTGGGGGAGTCACAGATGCATTTCACTTAGTTCACACTTTGTATAGTATCACTTTAGTAGCAAGTACTTTACAAATTTTAAGTTATATTTAGCAAATTAACATGTATCATGAAATTTTGTATGGATAATATAGATTGATAATAATAAGATTATTGATTAGATTTGTCCTTAGTGATCTTACTTTACTCATGAGCAGAGCCAAATGAAGGAAAAGAGAACACTCACTTAGAACTATAAGGAAAGGGATTTTTTTTTTTTTTTTGCTTAATAGTCAATTTCGAACTTTTCTATATTTTTTCTTTTGAATAATGATTGTTTTTCTTCAGTGTCAATGCCAAATCAAGGTGCTTACAAGGACCATAATAAAGTTCACTGAACCTCACTAGGGTGGAGCCAAAGAACATTCTTCCCAATCCCCTCAGAGGTTTTGCCACCCTTGGAACAATTTGTCAACAAACAAACCCAACAACTCTCTTTTAATGCTAGCTGGGCTTATTGGCTTAGAAATAGAATTAGCTTCCTGGTATTACTGAGATGCATAATAAATTTTTTGATTGCTTTTTATCAAGGCTGAGCTGTTCAGAAAGTATTAATAAACTGGCACCAGAAAATTTCCCTAAATCACTTGGTGGCTATTGAGGGCTATGCATCCTAGATGAGAAAGAAAATAATCTCTTTAAACATAGCATAAGCCAGGACAATCTTTTTGTTGTTCAGAAGACAGGGCCCCCTTTGGAATCTTCAGGTTTTCCTAATTAATGTGGCATTTCACAAGTTATCCCTGTGCCAGAAGATTTCTCTAGAGATAGAAATTTGTTAGCTTCTCATTTTAAGCCACGTGAAAATTCCCTGCCCCCAAATTTCTGTTTGTTTCTAGAGTTTTAAAATTCTTGTGGTGACTTATGACTCTGAAATGCTGTTTCCTCTGAGCTAATTGACTTGGATCATGAATCATCTTGTCAGTCTGGAGCTGGTATTTCTGTTCTGCACTATGTTAAATCAAATATGTGATTATTCCTTTACTTATTTCCCACAGAATCCTACTATCACAAAGCATATGCATCAGAATTATTAAAGATTTTATGTATAAAAGTTATGACTTACAACTCTTTCTGAAAATTGTCTTGAGGTCAGTGGAGGTGGAGGATCCTTTCTTGTGACACATAAATAGCAGGGAGACCAAAGACTGATGGTGGTCACTAGGGAAAGGATAGGAAAGTGGACCCATGGCCCATAAGCCAGTGAACTTCAAAAAAACTTTTTGAAAGGAATGAAGATACGTTTAAAAGGTGAACACAGGGATCTAACATTTTACTGACATCTTTCTCTCATTACTAATATGTAAGTTGGGAGATCGTGTACACCTGTGGCTGATTCATGTCAATGTATGGCAAAACCAATACAGTATTGTAAAATAGAATAAAGTATTAAAAAAAAAAACCAAAACATGGGAAGGGCTGATTTCCTTATCAGCATAAACCCAATGTTCCTTATAAAAAGAGCTCTTTGGTTCAGTGGTGACCTGTATGGAAAAAAGAAGATGAAATGTTATGAAAAAAGAAATAAAACTTAAATTTACTCATCCTTGTCAGTTGTCTTCCTAAGTTGTTCTTATCACTATTATACTGTTCTCACAGGTTCACTGGGAGCTTTTTAGAGTTCTTGTGGAGTTCTACCCATTTTCAAACCCCAAGTCAGAAACAAATGGTCCAAATATCAATTCTATCTTTTCTACCTTTTCTGGCTTCTTTCATGGACAGCTCCACCACGAAACTTATTTGCAATTTTATCAAGGAGTTACTTCAGAAAATTTATAATATTACAAGTACCTCAGGAAAGAAATCAAGGATGACACAAACAGATGGAGAGATACACCATGTTCCTGGATTGAAAGAATCAATATAGTGAAAATGACTACACTACCCAAAGCAATCTATAGATTCGATGCAATCCCTATCAAACTACCAATGGTATTATTCACAGGATTAGAACAAATAATTTCACAATTTGTATGGAAACACAGAAAGACCCTGGATACACAAAGCAATTTTGAGAAAGAAAAATGGAACTGGAGGAATCAACCTTCCTGACTTCAGACTATACTACAAAGTTTCAGTCATCAAGACAGTTTGGTACTGGCACAAAAATAGAAATATAGACCAATGGAACAAGATAGAAAGCCCAGAGATAAATCCACATGCTTATGGGCACCTTATCTTTGATGAAGGAGACAAAAATATGCAATGGAAAAAAACTGGTCAACTATGTGTAAAGGAATGAAATTAGAACATTTCCTAATACCATGCACAAGAATAAACTCAAAATGGATTAAAGACCTAAATGTAAGACCAGAAACTATAAAAACTCTTTGAGGAAAACATAGGCAAAACATTCTCTGGCCTAAACCACAGCAAGATCCTCTGTGACCCCCCTCCTAAAATAATAGAAATTAAAAAAAAAAGTAAATAAATGGGACCTAAATAAGCTTAAAAGTTTTTGCACAATGAAGGAAGCTATAAGCAACGTGAAAAGACCTCAGAATGGGAGAAATTAATAGCAAATGAAATAACTGAAAAGGAATTAATCTCCAAAATATTGAAGTAGCCCATGTAGCTCAATACCAAAAAAACAATTCAATCAAAAAATGTGCATACTTAAACAGGTATGTCTCCAAAGAAGACATACCGATGGCTAATAAACATGTAAAGATGGTCAACATCACTAATTATTAGAGAAATGCAAATAAAAACTACAATGAGGTATCATCTCACACTGGTCAGAATGGCCATTATCAAAAAGTCTACAAACAATAAATGCTGATGAGAATGTGGAGAAAAGGGACCTCTCTTACACTGTTAGTGGGAATGAAAATTGATACAGCCACTAGGGAAAACAGTATGGAGATTCCTTAGAAAACTAGGAATAAAGCTACTATATGACCCAGCAATCCCACTACTGGGCTTATGTCCTGAGGAAACCAGAATTGAAAGATACATGTACCCCAATGTTCATTGCAGCACTATTTACAGTAGCTAGGACAACCCCAATGTCCACTGACAGATGAATGGATAAGGAAGTTGTGGTACATATACACATTGGAATATTACTCAGTTATAAAAAGGAACACATTTGAGTCAGTATTAATGAAGTGTATGAATCTAGAGCCTATTATATAGCATGAAGTAAGTCAGAAAGAGAAAGACAAATATGGTATATTAACACATATATATGGAATCTAGAAAGACAGTATTGATGATCTACTTGTAGCACAGCAAAAGAGACATAAACACTTTGGACACAGTTGGGGAAGGAGTTCAATTCAGTTCAGTAGCTCAGTCGTGTCCGACTCTTTGCAACCCCATGAATTGCAGCACGCCAGGCAGTTGACTCATTGGAAAAGACTGATGCTGGGAGGAATTGGGGGCAGGAGGAGGAGGGGATGACAGAGGATGAGATGGCTGGATGGCATCACGGTCTCGATGGATGTGAGTCTGGGTGAACTCCGGGATATGGTGATGGACAGGGAGGCCTGGCGTGCTGTGATTCATGGGGTCATAAAGAGTCAGACATGACTGAGTGAACTGAACTGACTGAGGCCTCCCTGTCCATTACCAACTCCCAGAGTTCACTCAAACTCATGTCCATCCAGTCGGTGATACCATCCAGCCATCTCATCCTCTGTCTTCCCCTTTTCCTCCTGCCCCCAATCCCTCCCAGCATCAGAGTCTGAGAGGGTGGGATAATATGAGAGGCTAGCATTGAAACGTATACATTTCCATATGTAAAATAGCCAGTGAGAGTTTGCTTTATGATGCAGGGAACCCAAAGCCAGTGCTTTGTGACAACCTAAAAGAGTGTGATGCGGAGGAAGGTGGTAGGGAAGGTTCAAGAGGAAGGAGACATATGTATACTTAGCACTGATTCATGTTGATGTATTACAAAACCCCTCACAATATTATAAGTAGTTGTCTTCTAATTAAAAATAAAATATATTTAAAAAGCAATTAATCACATTCTCTTTACAGAAAGAATGGCCTATAAAATTATTTTCAGAGCTTGTTACTCCTTGAAAGTGAAAGTCACTCAGTCATGTCCAACTCTTTGCGACCCCATGGACTAGTCCATAGAATTCTCTAGGCCAAAATACTGGAATGGGTAGTCTTTCCCAACCGAGGAATCAAAGGTAGGTCTCCCGCATTGCAGGTGGATTCTTTTCCAGCTGAGCCACAATGAAGCCCAAGAATACTGGAGTGGGTAGCCTATCCCTTCTCCAGTGGATCTTCTGACCCAGGAATCAAGCCAGGATCTCCTGCATTGCAGGCACATTCTTTACTGAGCTATCAAGGAAGCCCCTTGCAACTCCTTAGGGAAGACAAATGGAATAGGTTATTAAGGAATGATATTATAGTTTTAGTATGTTCAGTACGATTATGTAGAGGTTTTAGATGTGTTTATAACAAGAAGCTTAGAGTCTGTGCTCAAGATTTCTGAAGTTTAAGCCTGGAAGTGGGAATGGATTATTAAATAATATTTTAGATAAAATTTATTTATGGTGCAATTCACAAATCCTGTGTAAAATCGAATGAATTTTGATGAATACATTTGTATTACTGCCATGGAAATTAAGATACAGAACATTTCTATCACTCCCCGTCCCCCCAAATCTCCTATATCTCCTTTCAGACAATCATCATTCTCCTTCAGTTCAGTTCAGTTCAGTCGCTCAGTCGTGTCCGACTCTTTGCGACCCCATGAATCGCAGCACGCCAGGCCTCCCTGTTCATTACCAACTCCTGGAGTTCACTCAGACTCACGTCCATAGTCCGTGATGCCATCCAGCCATCTCATCCTCTGTCGTCTACTTCTCCTCCTGCCCCGGATCCCTTCCAGCATCAGAGTCTTTTCCAATGCGTCAGTTCTTCACAATAGGTGGCCAAAGTACTGGAGTTTCAGCTTTACCATCATTCCTTCCAAAGAAATCCGAGGGCTGATCTCCTTAAGAATGGACTGGTGGGATCTTCTTGCAGCCTAAAGGATTCTCAAGAGTCTTCTCCAACACCACACTTCAAAAGCATCAATTCTTCAGCGCTCAGCCTTCTTCACAGTCCAACTCTCACATCCAACATGACTACTGGAAAAACCATAGCCTTTACTAAACAGACCTTAGTCGGCAAAGTAATGTCTCTGCTTTTGAATATGCTGTCTAGGTTGGTCATAACTTTTCTTCTAAGGAGTTAGCGTCTTAATTTCATGGCTGCAATCACCATCTGCAGTGATTTTGGAGCCACCCCTCAAATAAAGTCTGACACTGTTTCCACTGTTTCCCCATCTAGTTCCCATGAAGTGATGGGACGAGATGCCATGATCTTCATTTTTTGAATATTGATCTTTAAGCTAACTTTTTCACTCTCCTCTTTCACTGTCATCAAGAGGTTTTTTAGTTCCTCTTCACTTCCTGCCATAAGGGTGGTGTCATCTGCATATCTGAGGTTATTGATATTTCTCCCAGCAATCTTGATTCCAGTTTGTGTTTCTTCCAGTCCAGCATTTCTCATGATGTACTTTGCATATAAGTTAAATAAGCAGGGTGACAATATACAGCTTTGATGTACTTTTTTTCCTATTTGGAACCAGTCTGTTGTTCCATGTCCAGTTCTAGTTGTTGCTTCCTGACCTGCATACAGATTTCTCAAGAGGCAGGTCAGGTGGTCTGGTATACCCATCTCTTGAAGAATTTTCCACAGTTTATTGTGATCCACACAGTCAAAGGCTTTGTCATAGTCAATAAAGCAGAAATAGATGTTTTTTTGGAACTCTCTTGCTTTTTTGATGATCCAGCAGATGTTGGCAATTTGATCTCTGGTTCCTCTGCCTTTTCTAAACCCAGCATTCTCCTTAGGCAACTATTATTCTGAGAAATACATTAATTTTGCATTATATAAATGAAATAATAAAGAATGTGTTCCTTCATGTATGACTTCTTTCATTCAGCACAATATTTTAAAAATTCATCCATGCTGTCATGGGCATCATTATTTTATTCCTTTTGCAGTTGCTGAATAGTATTTGTCATATATCTTCATTTGTTTTACACTTCCTTTAATTTACAATAGCATTTTGCAGTTTTCAGGATACTAATTCTGTATGTATTTTTAAAGATTTATACCTAATTGCTTATATTATTTTTTTAATTAAAATTTTTTCATTGGAGTATGATTGATTTACAATGTCGTGCTTTAGTTTCAGATGTACAGCAAAGTGAATCAATTGACTAGGTATTTATAGGCATAATGGCCTACATCATATAGGCCATTAGAAAGTGTTGAGTAGAATTCCGTGTGCTATACCGTAAGTCCTAATTAGTTATCTATTTTATTTATAGTACAGTGTATATGTCATTTCCAGTCTCCCAATTCTCTCACCCTCCTTACCCCACTGGTAACCATAAATTTATTTTCTGCATCTGTAACAATTTCTTTTGTAAGTAAGGACATTTGTACCATTAAAAAAATTTGACATACAAGTAATGTCATATGATATTTGTCTTCCTCTGTCTGACTTCAGTTTTATTTATTTATTTTTTGGAGCTATTTTTAATGGTGTTTTTAAAAATTTGTGTCTAATCATTATTTATTACTCTATGGAAATACTGTTAATGTTTGAATTTTGAATTTGTAGCCTGAATTCTGCTAAATCAACTCATAAGTTCTAGAAGACACCCTGTTGGTTTTTTTTTTTTTTTAATCCTTCAAATTTTCTATGTAGACAGTCTTTTCATTTGCAAGTAGAGACAGTTTTGTTTCTTTGTTTTCCAATTTGTATGTCTTTATTTCCTTTTCTTGTGTATTATACTGGCTGGAACATACTGTTCTTGTATGCATGTGAGAGTTGGACTATAAAGAGAGCTGAATGCCAAAGAATTGATGCTTTTGAACTGTGGTGTTGGAGGAGACTCTTGAGAGTCCCTTGGACTACAAGTAGATTCAACTAGTCCAACCCAAAGAAAATCAGCCCTGAAAATTTATTGGAAGGACTGATGCTGAAGCTGAAACTCCAATACTTTGGCCACCTATTGTGAAGAACTGACTCATTGGAAAACACCCTGATGCTGGGAAAGATTGAAGGCAGGAGGAGAAGGGGACGATAGAGGATGAGAGGGTTGGATGACATTACCAATGCGATGGACATTAGCTTGGGTAAACTCCAGGATCTGGTGATGGACAGGGAAGCCTGACATGCTGCAGTCCATGAGTTTGCAAAGAGTCAGACATGACTGAGTGAATTGAACTGAACTGAACTGGATAAGAATGGAGAGAGTGTAGACCTTTGCCTTCCACCTGATCTTAGAGGAAAAACATTCAGTGCTTTACCATTGAGTATGGTGTGGGATTTTTGTAGATGCATCCCTTCAAGTTAAAGAAGTTTCCCTCTATTCCAAGTTTTCTGGAAGTTTCTATCATAAAAGACAATTGAATTTTGTCAAATAATTTTTCTTTATTAATTGATATGATAATATGGTTTTTATTTAACTTGTTAGAATGATGGATTACAGTGATTTTCAAATAGTGAATCCCCCTTACATTCTTAGGAGGAACCCCAGTTAGTAGTGGTATATTTGTCTTTTTTATATTTTTGTTGGATTTAATTTGCTAATATTTAGTTAAGGACTTTTGTGTTTATGTCCATTAAGTATTCTGGTCTGTAATTTTCTTGTACTGCAAAGCAAGAGACCTGGGTTCTCTCACTGGGTCAAGAAGATGCCATAGAGAAGGGAATGGTAGCCCACTTCAGTATACCTGCCTGGAGAATTCCATGGACAGAGGAGCCTGCTGTGCTGCAGTTGATGAGGTCACAAAGAGACACAACTGAGTAACTAAGCAAACATAGTCATAAATATTTCTCCAAACATTGCTTTGGCTATATCCTACAAATTTTAATATGTTGATTTTTTATCTTAATTCAGTTCAAAGTATTTTCCAATTTCTCTCATAACTTCCTCTTTGAGCCATAAATTATTTAGAATTATGGTGTTTCAGTTCAGCCCAGTTAAATTGCTCAGTCGTGTCTGACTCTTTGCGACCCCATGAACTGCTGCACGCCAGTCCTCTCTGTCCATCAACAACTCCTGGAGTTTACCCAAACTCATATCCATTGAGTCGGTGATGTCATCCAACCATCTCATGCTCTGTCATCCCTTTTTGCTCCTGCCCCAATCTTTCCCAGCATCACGGTCTTTTCAAATGACTCAGCTCTTTGCATCAGATGGCCAAAGTATTGGAGTTTCAGCTTCAACATCAGTCCTTCCAATGAACGCCCAGGACTGATCTCCCTTAGGATGGCCTGGTTGGATCTCCTTGCAGTCCAAGGGACTCTCAAGAGTCTTCTCCAACACTACAGTTCAAAAGCATCAGTTTTTTGGTGCTCAGCTTTCTTTATAGTCCAACTCTCACATCCTTCCTTATGGAAAAACCATAGCTTTGACAATATGGGCCTTTGTTGTCAAAGTACTGTCTCTACTTTTTAATATGCTGTCTAGGCTTGTCATAGTTTTTCTTCCAAGGAGCAAGCATCTTTTAATTTCATGGCTGCAGTCACCATCTGCAGTGATTTTGGAGCCCAGAAAAGTAAAGTCAGCCACTGTTTTCCCATCTATTTGCCATGAAGTGATGAGACCAGATGCCATGATCTTTGTTTTCTGAATATTGAGCTTTAAGCCAACTTTTTCACTCTCCACTTTCACTTTAACCAATAGGCTCTTTATTTCTTCTTCATTTTCTGCCATAAGGGTGGTGTCATCTGCATATCTGAGGTTATTGATATTTCCCCCAGCAATCTGGATTCCAGCTTGTGCTTCTTCCAGCCCAGCATTTTTCATAATGTACTCTGCATATAAGTTAAATAAGCAGGGTGACAATACACAGCCTTGATGTACTCCTTTTCCTATTTGGAACCAGTCTGTTGTTCCATGTCCAGTTCTAACTGTTGCTACCTGACTGTTGCTTCTCAAGAGGCAGGTCAGGTGGTCTGGTATTCCCATCTCTTTCAGAATTCTCCACAGTTTATTGTGATCCACACAGTTAAAGGCTTTGTCATAGTCAATAAAGCAGAAATAGATGTTTTTCTGGAACTCTCTTGCTTTTTGGATGATCCATTGGATGTTGGCAATTTGATCTCTTGTTCCTCTACCTTTCCTAGAACCAGCATGAACATCTGGAAGCTCTCGGTTCATGTACTGTCAAAGCCTTGCTTGGAGAATTTTGAGCATTCCTTGGCTAGTGTGAGAGATGAGTGCCATTGTTCAGTAGTTTTGGGCACTCTTTGGCATTGCCTTTCTTTGGGATTGGAATGAAATATGAGATATTTAGAGATTTCCTAGTTATCTTTCTGTCATTGAATTCTAGTTTCATCCCATTATGATCAAGGAACATATTTTGTATGGTTTCATTACAAAAGTTTGTTTTCTTTGACCTAGAATATGGTGTATCTTGAAGTATGTTTCATCTGCATTTGAGAAGAATGTGTATTCTGTCTTTTGGTGGAATTTTGTAAGTGTTAATTAACTCCAGTTAATTAATAATATTGTTTTTTTCTTTGATGTCCTTGCTAAATTTTAAAAAACTTACTTTATTGATTATTGAATAATGTTGAAGTCTCCAACTTAATTAGAAATTTCTGTTTTTAATTCTTTAAAATTTTGTCTTGTTTTAGGGGCTTTATTGTTCAATAATTCATGTTTAAGATTGTTATGTTCTTGTGAATTAACCCTTGAATCATTATCAAGTGTCTTTCTTTATCCCTTGTAATTTTCCTTGCTATATGCTTTCTCTCTTTCTGGTACAAACAGCCATCCCTATCTTCTTTTGGTTAATACTTGCATACTATACCATTTTTTATTCTTTTACTTCTGATTTGCCTATATGATTATGTTTATGGTGGATTTGCTGTAAAATATAGTTGTCTTTTTTTTTTGGTACATTTTGAAATCTACATTTTAAAAGTGGTGCATTTACAGCATTTACTTTTAATATAATTATCTATGCTTGGATTTATGCATGTTTAAAACAAGTATGTCTACTGCTTTACTATTTTTTTCTGTTGTTTTTCTCTGAGTTTTGTTCCTCCGTTTCACTTTCCTGTTTTCTTGCGTGATATTTAAATGTTTTCTTAGTATTCCCTTTTAATTTATTTATTAAGTTTTTAGGGCATCCCAGGTGGCACTAGTGGTAAAGAACCCGCCTGCCAGTGTGCATAGACATAAGAGACATAGGGTGTATCCCTGAGTCAAAAAGATCCCCTGAAGGAGGGCATGGCAACTCACTCTAGTATTCTTGCCTGGAGAATCCCCATGGACAGAGGAGCCTGGCAGGCTACAGAGTCCATAGGGTCGCAAAGAGTCAGACATGACTGAAGTGACTTACACATTGAGTTTTTAGCTATCCCTCTGTGTGTGTTTTCATAGTTGCTCTAGAAATTATATGTTTATAGTTAACTTGTACAATCTACTTAAAATTGACATTTTATAACCTCACATGTTATATGTAGAAATCCTGCCACATAACATTATAATTTTCATATGCATTATATTGGCATATATTGAAACCCCATGGGGCAGTGTCATAATTTTTGCTTTTACCTATCATAATTACTTAAAGAACTTAGCAGAAAAATAGTGTCATATTTATTCAGATAGTTATAACTTCTGTTGATCTTCACTTTCAAAGCTTCAAGCTTCCCTTTTTCCTACAGATCTTCCTTTAGCATTTTTTTCAGAGTAGGTCTGCTGCTGACAGATTCTTTTAGTTTTTCTTCACCTGGTAATGTTTCAATTTTTTCTTCATTTTTCAGGGCAGGATCCAGGGTTAGAGTCCTGGATATAGGACTCTTAATTGATAGATCTTGTATTTCAGCATATTAAAAATTATGCCCTTCAGGCATTCATGGTTTCTCATGAGAAATCTGTGGCATTTCAAATTGTTGTTCCCATCTATTCTTGTCTGGAGAATTATGTAATGCATTGTTATGTAATGCATTGCTTTTTTTCTGGCTACTTTTGAGAAATTTATTTTGTTTTGTTTTTACTTTTCAGAAGTCTGGTGATGATGCGTCTGGGCATAAATTTCATTTAGTTTATCTTGTTTGGTTCACTGAGCTTAATTCTGTAAGTTTATGTCTTTTTCCAAATTTAGGAGGTTTTTAGCCCTTATTTTTTCAAATATTTTTCTCTATGCCTCTTTTTTCCCCTTTTCTTTTGAGTTTTAAATAGCATAAATGTTAGCTCTTTTGATATTGTCCTATAGCCCCTTCAAGTTATGCTTATTTTAAAAATCTGGTTTTTCTCTTTTTTATTCATATTAGGTAGTTTTTATTTAGAGCCTCTTCAAGTTTACTAAGACTTTCTTCTATCACCTCCACTTTTCTACTGAACTTATTCAGTAAATTTAAAATTTTTATAATTATATTTTTTAATTCTAAAATTTCCATTCGGTTTTTAAATTTTTTTTTACATGTTCTAGTTGTACAATAAGATTTTCATCACCATATTTCTATTTGTTTCTTATATACTTTACTTCTGGAGCATAGTAATAATAGCTGCTTTATAACTGTTATCTGAAAATTTCAACATATATATCATCTTTGGGTTAGCATTTGGCATTGCCTTTCTTTTTCAAGATGTTCAGATTTTCCTAGCATTTTGAGTATAAAGTAATTTGGTAATGAATCTTGTATATTTTGAATGTTCTGTTATATGACACTGAAGTGAAGTGAAGTTGCTCAGTCGTGTCCGACTCTTTGCAACCCCATGGACTGTAGCCTACCAGGCTCCCCCATCCATGGGATTCTTCAGGCAAGAGTACTAGAGTGGATTGCCATTTCCTTCTCCAGGAGATCTTACCAACCTAGAGACTGAACCCAGGTCTCCTGCATTGCAGGCAGACGCTTTACCATCTGAGCCACCAGGGAAGACGTGATGTGACACTAGATCTTGTTTAAATCACATGGGAATTTTTTTTTTCTTTTAACAGGACATCAACGTGGTACTCACCTTCTGTGAACTATGACTACAAGTCAGATTAGTTTTCAGTCTGTAGAGTGCTTTTCTGATTGGTCCTGTGTGAGCATCATGAGTGGCTAGTCTGGGATCTGGTCAGTGATCTGCCTGATCATTTATCAGAGCCTCGATATGCTTTTTGAGGTTAGATCTGTGAAGTCATAGCTTTAAAGTGAGCCTAAGCATTCACACAAAGCTATATGGAATCATTAGCTCCATTCTCTCTATAATGTACCTGATACTTTCTGGCTCCTAGTATCCAACCCACCTCCCATTTCTCTGGCAATAAATCTAGGGCTTTAGTCTCCTCACTCTCTTGTACATTTCCCATAATTGCCTCTGCCCCTGGGGCTAAGCAGTGGCTATATAAAGAGAAACAAGCAATGGGCTTCCTTGTACATTCTTGACTCCACTAAGAATCAGGCCGTCTGGTCAGAGAGAAGGGTTACCCTCTTTCCTCGCCAACCACTGCTGTCATCATCACCACCACCATTGTGGAATTGCCTGGGAACTGGGATGATTCACTTAGTAATTTAATTGTCTGCTAGAAAAACAAATCAACATGCTTCAGAGGATGATAATAGAATCCAGAGTCTCCATAGTGTATTCACTGTTTCTGGCTATAATAACAGAGCAGGTCTGCTAGAAAAACAAATCAGCATGGTTGAGAGGAAGATAATAGAATCCAGAATTGCTATGAGGTATCATTCACTATGTCTAATTATAATAACATGGTAAGAAATTAAATTACTGGATGATAAACTGAAATTTGATTTTAAGTTTGGTAGATAGAAGACTGGTTTTTAGTTTTGTTTGGGTGAAGTATGTGGTGAGCTCAAGATGTTTATCAAGCCTATACTCAAGACTTTACACCTTTCTTCCTTACAGAGTACAGCAAACCACATCTCTGCTAACTTCTTTCAGCCTTCTAGTTGTTATTTTTCACTTGGTCCTTGGGGCCAAACTCTGTCCTTTGATAGCTAGTACCAACAAGCGTGTAAGTCTCTGCTTAAATTCTTGGTGAACCATGCATACTGGGAATATCCTTAGTGGAAATGTCTTATATACAGAGATTATACACAGTAAAATCCCTCTTTGAATTTCTTCCTTATTCTGGTCACTCTGCAGTGACTTTTGAAGAGTTTTTTCTATATCCTGTCCCACAGTTTATGATTGTTATCTATCGGATGGTTTCTCTGCTACAAGCTACTCTCCAAATACCAGAATCAGAACTGCTAAGTATATTTATTCATTCATTTACCTACCAATTTGGTTTATGTTCATATTTTGCCATATTTATTTTCATTTTCTTTTTGAAAATAAAATCTTATAGAATTAAAGGCCATTTGTATCACCTTCTCAATCCTATTCTCTTATCTTCTTTCCCAGAGACAGCTGATAGTTGATTGGTGAAGAGACTCCCTGTTCATGTTTCTATATACTTACTGCCTATTTGTATAAATATATTTACATAAAGTATTTCATAATATTCTACAACATTAAACATTTTTTCCAGATCTATCCACATTGTATATCTAATTAATTCATTCAAACTGTCAGGTTACTATTTTAAAGCTGTTAGTGGTTTTCTCTCTTGCACTAAGGGTGGAGGCATAATTTATCTTTTAGTCAATATTGTGCTTTTATTTTTTGAAAAAAATTTAGATGACACTTAAAATTATGCATAGGTAAACCCAAAATGCCACTCTGGAATGTAAAATTAGGGACAAGGAGAAGCTCAGCTGTTCTATAACAGGAAATCTTGACTCTGTCGAGGGCAGAGTGCTGTTTCTGGAGATTTTATGATCTCATGATGATTAAGGGGGGAGCAATAGAAACTGAGGGCTTCTTTGGAATACTTCAGTCTATAAGAGGTAATATGGACCTAGCAGATGTCAGCAAGCCACAACACTAAAGAGTGAGAAGTCCAGGTGAAAGTCTTCCACTGAAGAGATATGACCAGTTGTCTCCAGAAGGAGAAATGGGTGATATATATTTTTAAGCTTTTCAGTTCATGTCTGGCTCTTTACAGCCCCATGCACGGCAGCACTCCAGGCTTCCCTGTCCATCACTAACACCCAGAGCTTGCTCAAACTCATTTCCATCGAGGCAGTGATGCCATCAAACCATCTCATTCTCTGTCGTCCCCTTCTCCTCCCACCTTCAATCTTTCCCATCACCAGGGTCTTTTCCAATGAGTCAGCTCTTTGTATCAGGTGGCTAAAGTACTGGAGTTTCAGCTTCAGCATCTGTCCCTGCAATGAATATACAAGACTGATTTTCTTTAGAATTGACCGTTTGGATCTCCTTGCTGTCCAAGAACTCTCAAGAGTCTTCTCCAGTACCACGGTTCAAAAGATGAATTCTTCAGGGCTCAGTTTTCTTTACAGTCCAGCTCTCACATCCATATATGACTACTGGAAAAACCATAGCTTTGACAAGATGGAGCTTTGTCAGAAAAGTAATATCTCTGCTTCTTAATATACTGTTTAATTTTGTCATAGTTTTTCTTCCAAGGAGCAAGCGTCTTTTAATTTCATGGCTGCAGTCACCATATGCAGTGATTTCGGAGACCAAGAAAATAAAGTTTGTCACTGTTTACATTGTTTCCCCACTTATATGCCAAGAAGTGATTGAACTGGATGCCATGATCTTTGGTTTTTGAATGTTGAGTTTTAAGCTAGCTTTTTCACTCTTCTCTTCCACTTTCAACAAAAGGCTCTTTAGTTCCTCTTTGCTTTCTGCCACAGGATGGTGTCATCTGCATATCTGTGGTTATTGATATTTCTCCCTGAAATCTTGATTCCAGCTTGTGCTTCATCCAGCCCAGCATTTCTCATGATATATTCTGCATATAAGTTAAGAAAGCAGAGTGACAATATACAGCCTTGATGTACTGCTTTCCAAATTTGGAACCAAGTGGTTGTTCCATGTCCAGTTCTAACTGTTGCTTCTTGACCTGCATACAGGTTTCTCAGGAAGAAGGTAAGGTGGTCTGGTATTCTTACCTCTTGAAGAATTTTCCACAGTTTATTGTGATCCATGCAGTCAAAGTCTTTGGCATAGTTAATAAAGCAGAAATAGATGTTTTTCTGGAACCCTCTTGCTTTTTCAATGATCCAGCAGATGTTGGCAATTTGATCTCTGGTTCCTCTGCTTTTTCTAAATCCAGCTTGAACATCTGGAAGCTCTCGGTTCATGCACTGTCGAAGCCTTGCTTGGAGAATTTTGTGCATTACTTTGCTAGTGTGGAAGATGAGTGCAATTGTGCAGTAGTTTGAGCATTCTTTGGCATTGCCTTTCTTTGGGATTGGAATGAAAACTGACCTTTTCTATTCCTGTGGCCACTGCTGAGTTTTCCAAATTTGCTGGCATATTGAGTGCAGCACTTTCACAGCATCATCTTTTAGGATTTGAAATAGCTCAGCTGAAATTCCATCACCTCCACTAGCTTTGTTCATATTCATGCTTCCTAAGGCCTACTTTACTTTGCATTCCAGGATGTCTGGCTCTAGGTGAATGATCACACCATCATGGTTATCTGGGTCATTAAGACCTTTTTTGTATAAATCTTCTGTGTATTCTTGCCACCTGTTCTTAATATCTTCTGCTTCTGTTAGGTCCATACCATTTTTGTTTTTTATTGTCCTCTTTTTTTAAGCTTATAGTTTGACTTTTAATTTCCCTTTTTAGTGTGCTAATCTTCAGTAAAGAAGCGTGGACACTTGAGAGGTGTAGCAACAGGGATTCATGGAGCATCTGCAGTGAATATATAATAACCTGCTTGGCTTTCCTGATGGTTCAGATATAAAGGATCTGCCTGCAATGCAATAGACCTAGGTTTGATCCTTGGGTCAGGAAAATCCCCTGGAGAAGGGAATGGCAACCCACTCCTGTATTCTTGCCTGGAGAATTCCATGGACAGAAGATCCTGGTGGGTTACATTCCATGAGGTCAGAAAGAGTGTGACACAAGTTAGTGGCTTACAATTATGCACACACGCACACGCACACACACACACATACATGAAGCACACACATAATAGCCTACACAGATTTGTGGAATGTATATGAGCAATCATTGGGACCTTTAAAAATATTTAGAAGGTCATCTGAAAGACTGACTATTGTGCTGTGTAAATAGAATGGGAGAATTTGATGACTGATTTTTGGAAAGTAAAGGGAGGGCCTCTGAAGACTGCAGTCCTTGTAGTGTACTTAATAAAAAGACAAAACAACAACAACAACAAAAAAAAACCAAAAAACCAAAAAACCTGATTTACCCCAGGAGTACAAAACAACCATCTCCAACATTATTAATCTTATTATTTGACTTCAGGCAATTTCAGAATGCTCAATGCAATACTTGAACTACAGCAGTGTTTCCACAAGTGAATTTTCTATAAAGTCATAAAATTAACAATACCTTACTCTCTAAATTGATTCAAGTTCTGAGTAGAGGTAACGAGTCCATATTTAATAATTACTTAGGAGCAGCTACAAGTCATAAATTGCCTTTTTATGATTCAGGTGGAGAAAGAAAATGTTTAATTTCAAATAGCTTTTAAATTGAAAAATACACTTTTAGTTAAGTGAACTACAAGAACTTCATGGGGAACCCTTCAGCAATGTTTTTCTACCAATTGCTTCTTATTGCATACATTTTCAAGCATTAATGTTCACATTTTTTTCCAGGCTGCACTAAATGAATACCCCTAGATGAGTCTTGGTGCCATGCAGGTTTATGACTGAGAAAGAACCAAAAAAAAAAAAAAAAAGTCCCCTGTCAAAATAGTGTTTTTCATTTTTTATTTGAAATGAGTTCCTTTTTATTATATGACTTTTAAAATCACTGGTCTCTTTTTTCATCTGATTTCTAAGGTATCCATGGTAATTG
>SJYC01095591.1:0-24009 GCA_006408675.1 Madoqua kirkii
CGTCATTTACAAATGTTTCTAAAAATTGAATTTTTCCTCATAGAATAGATAAATATTTCTTGTCAAATGATAGTATTATTTATATTTACAATTACTATAGAAAATCAGGCTATAAATCCCATTGAAGGATTGGTTATTGATAAGCATAATTTTGGAAAAAAAGCTTTTTATTACTATTTTTATGTCTTAAGGACTTCCTCATTTAAACTGCACTTTAAATATTTCTCACAACATAAACTGAACTAATTGGAACCTATGTTGCCTAAAACTTAGACTTTAGCAGCTCTCTTACAGTTTATCTAATTAGCTATGGCCAATTGGCTTAAAGCTTTAACCTACAAAAAATAATTGTGATGCTTCTTGCTATGTTCTGGAGGAAATTTCAGTGGTTTTTAAATTTTTTTTTTTCTGTTAGAAAGTATAAATTGATGATCTGTAAGTTATTCTACAATAATGCTCATTGTCCTTGAAGTCTTGAGTTCTGGAGAAGAGCATTATGAGAAACAGGATATATAAAAGCCCTCAGATAGCCAGAAGCTTTGTGTACTTGGGAACCAGCAGAGTGGTCAGTGGAAGTGGGATGTGTAAGGGAGAGAGAAGTTGCAGGTGAGATAGGATGTCGGGCGGCGGGGGGGGGAGGCAGATTACACTCAGCCTCACAGGCTGCAGGATGAGTTCTATATTTATAAATATGGAATTATGCCCAAGATACGCTTTAGTGAAAAGACATTGTTTTGAACAGCATGAATAAAAAGATATCCTTTGAATAAAACTCTATATTCTTTTCCGTATATGTCTAAAAACACAGAGAAAAATTGGGGTGTACATATTCAGTTCAGTTCAGTTCAGTCATTCACTTGTGTCTGTCTCTTTGCAACCCCATGAACTGCAGCACGCCAGGCCTCCCTGTCCATCACCAACTCCCAGAGCCTACCCAAACCTATGTCCATTGAGTCGGTGATGCCATCCAACCATCTCATCCTCTGTAATCCCCTTCTCCTCCTGCCCTCAATTTTCCCCAGCATCAGAGTCTTTTCAAATGAGTCAGATCTTCGCATCAGATGGCCAAAGTATTGGAGTTTCAGCTTAACATCAGTCCTTCCAATGAACACCCAGGACTGAGCTTCTTTAGGATGGACTGGTTGGATTTCCTTGCAGTCCAAGGGACTCTCAAGAGTCTTCCCCAACACCACAGTTCAAAAGCATCAATTCTTTAGTGCTCAGCTTTGTTTATAGTCCAACTCTCACATCCATACATAACTACTGGAAAAACCATAGCTTTGACAATATGGACCTTGGTTGGCAAAGTAATGTCTCTGCTTTTGAATATGGTATGTAGGTCAGTCATAACTTTCCTTCCAAGGAGTAAGCATCTTTTAAGTTCATGGCTGCAAACACCATCTGCAGTGATTTTGGAGCCACCTCCCGCCCGCCAAAGTAAAGTCAGCCACTCTTTCCACTGTTTCTCCATGTACATGTTCAGTAAAATGCTAATACTGGAAATCTCTAGATGCTGAACCTTGGGATATACTCATCCTCATATTTGTGTTTTTCTGTATTGCTTTGTTGACAAAAACCAACAGATACATACCAAATGTCCATTCATGAAAATTGGGCTAGAATTTTTTTGAATAAGATTTGAAACTAAGACAACATTGACATTATTGTGACTTCCAAACTCTTGCAAAGTAGGAAAAAGAGAGATTTATAAAGAGGAGTTTGTTGAATTTCATTAAAAAATATAGAAATAAAGTGACCTATATACTTTTGGGGGGTTTCACTGAATATGGAAGATAGAAAAAATGTCCCCCCAAGTCCAGAATACACAAAATACAAATATTCAACAAAACCTCCCTTACCATGTAACTGTTAAAAACAAGACAACAGGCTCAAAATGGAGTCACTTACATTAAACCTCACATCACCAAACTGACAGTTAGTTTCAGTCAGAAATGGAGTCTTAAACCATTCAATCAGGAATCACCTGGTGTGCACTCGTGAGGCAATCTTCCTGAAAAACCCCTGCTACTGCTGCTAAGTCACTTCAGTCGTGTCCAACTCTGTGTGACCCCATAGATGGCAGCCCACCAGGCTCCCCCATCTCTGGGATTCTTCAGGCAAGAACACTGGAGTGGGTTGCCATTTCCTTATCCAATGAATGAAAGTGAAAAGAGAAAGTGAAGTTACTCAGTCGTGTCCGACTCTTAGCAACCCCTTGGACTGCAGCCTTCCAGACTCCTCCATCCATGGGATTTTCCAGGCAAGAGGACTGGAGTGGGGGAGCCACTGCCTTCTCCAGATAGACCCCTGCCACCCCCTAAAAGGAAATGATCTTGCCACAACCAATCCATGTTTTTGCTTGCTACTGGTTCCTTCCGCCTGTAAAGACCTTTCATACAGCTCCTCAGAGCTTCTTTCTGCCTGTTAGATGAGACAATGGCTAGTTCATACATTTTTGAATAAAGCCAATAAGACCTTTAAAATTTGCTCAGTTGAATTTTGTCTTTTAACAATGCCAAAATAATTTTCCATATACAATTTGCAAAGTGTAAAATAAATGATAAAACATTCCAGAAAAAGGATAACTAAAAGAAGGAGGTGGCAAATTAAATAGGACAAATAATGTTTAAGCTACACATTAAGTCAATTACTCATTCTTTCAATACAGATTTTAATGTAATCTGTACTAAATAAACAAGAGTTGCATGCGAGAAGTCTAGTTGGATTAAATTCTCAGAGGTGTAAGAATAAAAAATGACCACAAAGGGAAGCAGACCTGGCAGAAAGATAGCACAGAAACTGCTTGCTGTCTTCATAACAGCATGGGAAGACTCTATCAGGGTTTCAGTATTCTAGAAGGCAATGGCACCCCACTCCAGTACTCTTGCCTGGAAAATCCCATGGATGGAGGAGCCTGGTAGGCTGCAGTCTATGGGGTTGCTAAGAGTCGGGCACGACTGAGTGACTTCCCTTTCACTTTTCACTTTCATGCATTGGAGAAGGAAATGGCAACCCACTCCAGTGTTCTTGCCTGGAGACTCCCAGAGACAGTGGGCTGCCATCTATGGGGTCGCACAGAGTCAGACACAACTGAAGTGACTTAGCAGCAGCAGCAAAAAATACATTAAAAAATCCTCCATAGATTTACATCTCCTGTTAAAATCTTCCCCTTGTTATATGCTCTCCTTTTTAATTCTCCAAACTTATCTGTGGTTCCTATCCTCATACAGAAATTTCTGTGGTATCCATGAAGTAATGGGACAGAGGATTCACTTGAACCAGCTTTGTATCTGATGTGTAACAAATGCAAGTCAAATAGTTTCATGGAAAACCACTAGGAGAATGGTGTTATTCCAGTGTTGGACTACTTCCATAGATAATCCGAGAACTTGATTTTTTTTCCTGCCTATAAAAATAGCTTGGGTTCCATACCATATATGGAGAGCAAGCTTTTCTGTCTCTATTCAATTAAGCAAATGCCTGTCTCTTGGCAAGGAAAGAAGAAAAGCATTAATCATTTCCAGTTCATCCTTATCAGGATGTTTACTTCTAAAAGACAAAGATTTGAGTTATACCTCTTTTTTTTTTTTAATTGTGGCCTCCAGGTTTTTTTCTCAATATGGATGATTCTAAAAAACTCCAAAAGAGCTTATTTGTAGATACATATTGCTTAGAAAAGTAGCATGGGTGAATAGTATGAGAATGCTTTAACAATGATTACAGATAACCTGTTTGCTCAGGTCTGTCATAATCTAGAAACTAGATTGTTATAAATAAATCAAGTTTGATGATGGGTCTTTTGGGTCTCTGGCTGCTTTTAAGACCTTCCAAAATTTCCATTTCTCCCTAAGTACTAGATTGTTGTCATAGTTGGATTTTATTTCTGACCTTGTTGAAATCCACCCTCTGCTCTTCAGTCTTAGCTCTGTTGCTCCATCTGGTAGGACTGCACCTAATTTTTGTCTTCCTAAATTCTATGGGCTCAAATTTAACTTTTAATTCTTTCCCCAGTAGCTGCTACAGTTGGCTTGGCAGTCATTGCCAACAGAGTTCCTCTTAGACTTTGATGCAGCAATCCTATAAGTAGAGCTGAAGCTGGCACCCAGACTACAGTGGAATGATCCAGGTAGAGGCTGTATTGGGCTGCATGGAAGAGAGGTAAAACTGAGAAAAAGAAAGCGGAAAGATGAAAACCCACGAGTCTATGTCTTTAGACATATTGTTATTTTGTTTTCAGTAGAAGGGAGGTTATAAAGGGCTGTACTGATCACCGGTGACTTTCTGCAAACATACCTCTCTGTACTACAGTACTTTGGCCACCTCATGCGAAGAGCTGACTCATTGGAAAAGACTCTGATGCTGGGAGGGATTGGGGGCAGGAGGAGAAGGGGACGACCGAGGATGAGATGGCTGGATGGCATCACGGACTCGATGGACGTGAGTCTGAGTGAACTCCAAGAGATGGTAATGAACAGGGAGGCCTGGCGTGCTGCGATTCATGGGGTCGCAAAGAGTCGGACACGACTGAACGACTGAACTGAACTGAACCTCTGTCTATCCCAGGGTCAAGGTGAAACAGCACTTTTCCATCAAAAGCCACAGGTGTTGGCTGAGTATACCTTTTTCCTAGTTAGTCTTGACTACTACTAGTTTAGAATCTTTAAAGGGACTGTGATGTTTGAAATTTTTAGGACTTAGGACTTGCAGATTCATTTTTTAAGTTAAAAAACATAAAAATTAAATTAATTTTATTGAAATTAGTATTTTGTCAGTTTGTAGTATGCTAAATAATAACTTGACCTATGAAAATATTATAAAATGATCATGACTTCTAATAGCCATATAACTTTATATAAAGCTATTATACTAGTGATCATATACCTTACATTATACACTGCATTCCTATGGCTTATTTACTGTACAACTGGAGGCTGGTACCTCTTAATCTCCTACACCTATTTTGGCCACCCTCCCTCACCCTCTTCTCTTCCAGCAACCACTTGTTTTTTCTCTGTATCTATGAGTCTATTTTTGTTTTGTTTGCTTGTTTTTAATTCCATATATGTGTGGAATTTTTCTTTTTCTGACTTAGTATTATTTCACGTAGCAAAATATCCTCTAGATTGTCCATGATATCAGAAATGGCAAGATTTTTCTTTTTATGGTGAGCAGTATTCCATTGTGTGAGTGTGTACACACCATATCTTCTTTATTTGTTTATTAATGGATATTTCGATTTCTCCCATATCTTTACTATCATAAATGATGCTGCAATAAATACAGGAGTGCATCTATCCTTTCAAATTGGTGGTTTTGTTTTCTTCAGATAGATACCCAGAAGTGAAATTGCTAGATCATATGACAGCCCTATTTTTAATTTTTGAAGAGTTTCCATACTGTTTTTCATAGTGGCTGCACCAATTTACAAACCTATCAACAGTGGAGGAGGGTTCCATTTTCTCTACACTCTTGGCAACACTTGTTATTTGTTGTTCTTTTGAAAACAGCCATTCTGGCAGGTGTGAGGTATTATCTCATTGCAGTTTTGATTTGTATTTTCTGGATGCATGGGTTTGTCAGCCATCTGTGTGTTTTCTTTGGAAAAATGTCTATTCTCTGCCCATTTTTTAAATAGGTTCTTTTTTTTTCCCCTTGATGTTGAATTATATGTTATTTGTATATTTTTGATGTTAATCTCCTTAGTGATATATCTTTTATAAATATTCTTCCATTTAATAGGCTTCCTTTTCAGTTTGTTGATAATTCCTTGCCTGTGCAAAAGCTTTTCAGTTTGCTGTAGTCCCATTTATTTATTTCTGCTTTTATTTCCCTTGCCTAGGGAATACATATCCAAAAAATAATGCTAAGATCAATGTCAAAGAGTGTACTTCCTGTTTTATTCTGGGTTTTTATAGTTTCAGGTTTTATATTGAAATCTTTAATCCATTTTGAGTTTACTTTTGTATGTGGTGTGAGAAAGTATCCAGCTTGATTCTTTTACATCTAGCTTTCTAGTTTCCCAGTACCATTTACTGAAGAGGCTGTCTTCCCCATTGTACAAGCCAATAGACCATGTAAATGTGGGTTTATTTCTGAGCTCTCTATTCTGTTCCATTAATCTGTGTGTCTGTTTTGTGCCACTATCACATTGTTTTGATTACTGTAGCTTTGTATTTTAGTCTGAAATCAGAGCATGTGATTCCTTCAGCATTGTTCCTTATCAAGATTGTTTAGGCTGTCTGGGGCCTTTTGTATTTCCAGTCACATTTTATAATTATTTGTTCTAGTCCTTTGAAAAAATGCCATAAGTATTTTGATAGGTATTGTACTGAATTTGTAGATTGCCTTGGAGAGTATAATTTTAACAATAATAATTCTTCCAATCCATAAACGTGGTATATCTTTCCATTTGTTTGTGTCATCTTTAATTTCTTTCATCAGCATTTTGTAATTTTCCAAGTTCTTTTACCTCCTTATGTTGGTTTATTCCTATTTTTTTTTTGATGTGATGGTAAATGGAATTGTTTCCTTAATTTGTCTTCCTGATAGTTTGTTTTAGTGTATAAAAATGCAACAGATTTTTATATATTAATTTTGTATCCTGTAACTTCTCTGAGTGAAGTAATGAGCTCTAGTAGTTCCTTGATGCCTTCTTAGTATGATGTCATCTGGAAACAGTGACAGTTTTATTTCTTCGTTTCCAATTTGGATTCTTTTTCTTTCTTTCTTCTTTTGTCTGATTTCCATGGCTAAGACTTCCAGTAGTATATTGAATAAGAATAGCGAGAGTGTCTTGTTCCTGACATTAGAGGAATTGCTTTCAGTTTTTTACTGTCGAGTATGATGTTAGCCATGTGTTTGTCATATACAGCCTTTATCATTGAAAGTCGCTTGTTCCTTGGAAGATAGCTTTGACAAACCTAGATGGTGTTTTAAAAAGCAGAGGACAGAAGTCTATATAGTCAAAGCTATGATTTTTCCAGTAGTCATGTATGGATGTGAGAATTGGACCATAAAGAAGGCTGAGCGCTAAAGAATTAATGCTTTTGAACTACAATGTTGAAGAAGACTCTTGAGAGTCACTTGGACAGCAAGGAGATTCAACCAGTCCATCCTAAAGGAAATCAACCCTGAATATTCACTGGAAGGACTGATGCTGAAGCTGAAGCTCCAGTTCTTTGGCCACCTGATGCAAAAGGCTGACTCACTGGAAAAGACCCTGATGCTGGGGAAAATTGAGGGCAAGAGGAGATGGGAGTGACAGAGGAAGAGGTGGTTGGATGGCATCACTGAGTCAGTGGACATGAGTTTGAGGAAACTTAAGGAGATAGTGATGGAACGAGAAGTGTGATGTGCTGCAGTTCACAGGGTTGCAAAGAGTCAGTCATGACTTAGTGACTGAACAACAACAGCAACAGTGTTGAGATATATTTCCTCTATACACACTTTATTGAGAGTTTCTTTTTTAATCATAAAAGGATGTTGAATTTTGTCAAAAGCTTTTTCTGCATCTATTGAGATGACATGTGATTTTTTAATTCTTTATTTTGTCGATATGGTATATCACATTGCCTAATTTGAGAATATTGTTGATGCAAAAGGCTGACTCACTGGAAAAGACCCTGATGCTGGGGAAAATTGAGGGCAAGAGGAGATGGGAGTGACAGAGGAAGAGGTGGTTGGATGGCATCACTGAGTCAGTGGACATGAGTTTGAGGAAACTTAAGGAGATAGTGATGGAACGAGAAGTGTGATGTGCTGCAGTTCACAGGGTTGCAAAGAGTCAGTCATGACTTAGTGACTGAACAACAACAGCAACAGTGTTGAGATATATTTCCTCTATACACACTTTATTGAGAGTTTCTTTTTTAATCATAAAAGGATGTTGAATTTTGTCAAAAGCTTTTTCTGCATCTATTGAGATGACATGTGATTTTTTAATTCTTTATTTTGTCGATATGGTATATCACATTGCCTAATTTGAGAATATTGCACCATCCTTGCATCTGGAGGATAATTCCATTTGATTCTTTTAATGGATTTCAAATCCTGAAAGATGATGCTGTGAAAGTGCTGCATTCAATATGCCAGCAAATTTGGAAAACTCAGCAGTGGCCACAGGACTGGAAAAAGTTAGTTTTCATTCCAATCCCAAAGAAAGGCAATGCCAAAGAATGCTCAAACTGCTGCACAATTGCACTCATCTCACATGCTAGTAAAGTAATGCTCAAAATTCTCCAAGCCAGGCTTCAGCAATACGTGAAGCGTGAACTTTCAGATGTTCAAGCTGGCTTTAGAAAAGGCAGAGGAACCAGATATAAAATTGCCAACATCTGTTGGATCATAAAAAAAGCAAGAGAGTTCCACAAAAACATCTATTTCTGTTTTATTGACTATGCCAAAGCCTTTGACTGTGTGGATCACAATAAACTATGGAAAATTCTGAAAGAGATGGGAATATCAGACCACCTGACCTGCCTCTTGAGAAAGCTATATGCAGGTCAGGAAGCAACAGTTAGAACTGGACATGGAAAAACAGACTGGCTGCAAATAGGAAAAGGAGCACGTCAAGGCTGTATACTGTCACCCTGCTTATTTAACTTATATGCAGAGTACATCAGGAAAAACGCTGGGCTGGAGGAAGCACAAACTGGAATCAAGATTGCCAGGAGAAATATCAATAACCTCAGATATGCAGATGACACCACTCTTATGGCAGAAAGTGAAAAAGAACTAAAAAGCCTCTTGATGAACGTGAAAGAGGAGAGTGAAAAAGTTGGCTTAAAGCTCAACATTCAGAAAACTAAGACCATGGCATCTGGTCCCATCACTTCATGGGAAATAGATGGGGAAACAGTGGAAACTGTCAGACTTTATTTTGGGGGGCTCCAAAATCACTGCAGATGGTGATTGCAACCATGAAATTACAAGACACTTACTCCTTGGAAGGAAAGATATGACCAACCTAGATAGCATATTCAAAAGCAGAGACATTACTTTGCCAACAAAGGTCCGTCTAGTCAAGGCTATGGTTTTTCCAGTAGTCAGATATGGATGTGAGAGTTGAACTATGAAGAAAGCTCAGCACCAAAGAATTGATGCTTTTGAACTGTGATGTTGGAGAAGACTCTTGAGAATCCCATGGACTGCAAGGAGATCTGATCAGTTCATCCTAAAGGATATCAGTCCTGGGTGTTCTTTGGAAGGGATAATGCTAAAGCTGAAACTCCAGTACTCTGGCCACCTCATGTGAAGAGTTGACTCATTGGAAAGGACTCTGATGCTGGGAGTGACTGGGGGCAGGAAGGAAAGGAGATGACAGAGGATGAAATGGCTGGATGACATCATGGACTCGATGGATGTGAGTTTAAGTGAACTCCGGAAGTTGGTGATGGACAGGGTGGCCTGGTGTGCTGCAATTCATGGGTTCGCAAAGAGTCAGACATGACTGAGTGATGGAACTGAACTGAAGTGATTCTGGTTTGCTAATATTTTGTTGAGGATTTTTGTATATGTATTTATCAGTAATATTGGCCTGTAAGTTTGAATTCCACTATTTTGGTCTTCTGATACAAACAACTGACTCACTGGATAAGGCCATAATGCTGGGAAAGATTTAGGGCAGAATAAGAGGGTGTCAGAGGATGAGATGGCTGGATGGCATCACTTGGGCAAAGTTCGGGAGATGGGGAGGGACAGAGACGCCTGATGTGTTGCAGTCCATGCAGCCAGTCAGACACCACTGGGTGACTGAACAACAATTTTCTTTTTTGTGATTTCCTTGTGTTCTTATTATTATTTTCACTCACACTGTAAACTAAATGTTCTTTGAGTATATAACTATGGCCTTTGAGATAGCTAAGAAAGATTTGTTTTACTCTAATTGAGGAAACTTAAAGAAAAAAACTAATTTATCTATGAATTCATTTCCAGGTTTTGCAGAATCAGGGCTAGATCTTAGTAAGTTTCCTGGAGTTTACAGGCAGCCTGATTCTTTGCTGCACAGTACTAAACATTCTTAACCTAAAGGCAGCACAGAGGACATCCCTTTCTTTATCAGTTTCTTAGTTCCTGGATTCAATGTTTTTACAGCAGGAAGGAAATAGTTGCCCAGAATCCAAAGTCCAAAGGGATGCTGGAAAAAATAGATATTTCTTATTTCTTTGAATGAAAGGGAGATATTCCTTGTCTTGCTGGCACACAATTTTATTGGCCTTTATACTTGTTTACACCAGTGCAAAAATGTTTCACTCATGTCTTCTAGTATGTTGAAGTGTGTGTGTGTGTGTGTGTGTGTGTGTGTGTGTGTGTGTGTGTTTGTATGTGTACATGGATGTATTTTCAGGTCATAGCCATCAATATATTTTTGGAACACTAGTTTCACAAGGTAATTTCTGAACGGCACTTTTATATGATGTTTCCTTTCCTATAGGTTCATAGTATTATTATCATATTAAAGAGACTAGAAAGTCCCAACACAGAAGGCAATGGCAACCCACTCCAGTACTCTTGCCTGGGAAGTCCCATGGATGGAGGAGCCTGGTAGGCTGCAGTCCATGGGGTCACAAAGAGTCGGACATGACTGAGCAACTTCACTTTCACTTTTCACTTTCATGCATTGGAGAAGGAAATAGCAACCCACTCCAGTGTTCTTGCCTGGAGAATCCCAGGGACGGGGGGACTTGGTTGGGCTGCCATCTATGGGGTCACATGGAGTCGGACACGACTGACATGATGCAGCAGCAGCAGCAAGTCCCAAAGTGAAAAGATAGTTGAACTTTGTTTGACCCAGAATTTCTCCAACTTCACTTGATCATGAAGTCCTTTGTTCAGGTGAAAAGTGTAAGTGTTAGTCACTCAGTCATGTCCCACTCTTTGCAACCTCATGGACTATAGCCTGTCAGACTCCTCTGTTCATGGAATTTTCCAGGCAAAAAATACTGGAATGGGTAGCCATTCCCTTCTCCAGGGACTCTTCCTGATCCAGGAGTCAAGCTTGGGTCTCCTATATTGCAGGCAGATTCCTTACTTGTCTGAGCCACCATTAATAATATCTGAGTTCTATAAGTAAATGTATTAGGAAATACTAAATTATATACTTTTTTTCTGAAGGATTTTTATGTCTATAATAGCCAGAGATATACAGAGGCATGTGAAAATATAGTCTGATACCAGTTTTAAAGTTTTTTTTGGTTCCCTTAAGCTTACCTCAGTCAATTCCAGTTCTTAAAGCTTTGATCTGCTGAAGCACTATTAGGTCACCAAACTATAAAATCCTTCCTATGGAAGTAGCCAACAATAAAGTAGCTTGTTAAAACTTCAGAAAATTAAAAAAAAAATGGAATGTTTCTTTTTCTGAAGTAAGTTCTATTAGGCAAATTCTTTTTCTGTTAAGCAAATCAATAAATTTATTTTATTCAAGCCAGTCCTATTTGGCAAATCAATAAAATTACTTCTACCAACTTCTATCATTTGATTGGTACAGTTGGTTCTACCAACTTCTACCATTTGATTGGTACAGTTGGTTCTACCAACTTCTACCATTTGATTGGTAAAGTTGGGACCAAAAATGTATAGATTTTGGGGGAAATACATGCTCATCCCAGGAAAAAAACAGAAGTGAAGAAATATGTTCCTCAGATATGTGAGGATTCCAGTCTTTGATGGCATTTGTTGCAAAAGGCAGCAAGTAACATTTAATATGATAAAGACTTTTGATTCCTTATATTATTCATTGAATAGAAATTTGGAACTATTTTGATTAAATCTAAGGGGAAAATTCCTAAATTTCTTAGGCATTTACCTGCTATTAGAAAAAAGGGTGGAGAAAGGTACAGAGTTATTAATTAGCTTCTGCAAAAGATACTGTTTGATTAATAGTTCAGAGCTAAATTTTAATTAAGGCCAGATCTTTCAGATAATTAAGTGCTCACCCAGATTATTACCAGGATATCTTACCAAGAAAGTTATTAACCTATAGCCTATTTCTGTTCCTTCTTCCCCCCACCTCTCCCTCTCTCCTTTTAAAAGTATAACTTATTTTTTTTTTAATTACTATGACTTCAAGAAACAGCAAACAAACACCAAAGAACAGGTTTACTGTGATGCCTGAAATATAGATTAAAGACACAATGCAAATAACTGTAGTTTGTTTGAAGTTAAAACCACAGATATCTTTTCCAGGCTGCACATGTATAGCTTTCTGACTTACTTAAAAGAGAACATCCCATAGCAGTGATTTGGAATAGTGTGGGTTAAATCAAATGGCACAGACTGGTGATCTAGGTAATAAAAATTCCCTTCATACCCTTATTTGTGATTTCAGGCAGACATCTAGTTTGAGGATCAGCTATATGAGGATAACTGTTACCTTAAAAGATTATTTTTCTTTTATAACTTGCAGTGTAGAAATGGTTTGGTACACAGGACTATAGAGGATAATGTAATGAACTTCTAATACTGGTCAGTCAGCTCAATAATTATCAACATTTTGCCAGTTTTGTTATTTTTCTCCATTCTTTCTCTTTTCTCTTGAGTATTTCAAAGCAAATCCCAGAAATCATGTCATTTTTCAGCATGCATCTCTAACTGATAAGCCTTTTATATTTCACAATAAGTCTGCCATTACTCAATCTGACAAATCTGAGAATGATTCCCTAATATCATCTAATACTGAGTCCATATAATATCCTCTATTAGCCTCCCAGTTTTACACTCTAACTCTAGGTCATCTGTAACTTCACTAGGACTCTCATCTCTGGGAAAAAGCAGATCAATAAAGGAAACAAGCAGAAAGCATCTTTGATCTTTTTTTCAGTCCAAAGCACCGCTGTAAATCTACTCTTTCCATACCTCTCTAATTCTGAATTCTGCTGCTACTACTTAGAGCAGTGTTTCAATGTCTAAGAGTTGGGAGCAAGGACAGGCTATTCTTATGATAAGCCAGAGATGAAATTCTAGAATTTATCCTGTCTAGAATCTCTTTTCCAAACCCTTTGGGAGGCATATGATCAGGAAGTGGATTTAGCTGTTGGTTTAGAAGCAGGATTTCCTCATAAGGAATAAGATGTTTCCATTAAATGGTATGTCTGTTTATATTTTCAAGTAATCTATAGTATCCTTAGTTGTAGTGGGTCACTCATTCATATCTTCAGTGAACTTGTATTTAGTGCTAATTGTGGATAAGGCATCATTTAGTAAGGAAAATATAGGATATAAAACAAAAAGCACTCTACAGAAAATAAAGTACAATGGGAACTCAGAAGCAAACTGTTTTTTAACTTGGGTGGTTTACAGACAAAAGGAGCATTTGAACAGAACCTTGACAGACTTCTAGAATTTGAGCAATTTGAAAAGCCATTTTGGGTGGAGGAAAGAGAGTGAGCAAAGGCACAAAGGTAGGAAAAGTAAAATATAGGCAACAAATAAGATCAGTCTGGTGAACACGAAACTCTTCAGTCCAAACATCACAAAATATCGTGACTAGCCATGCAGCTAGGTGTAGATATTTCGTAATCACTCAGTAAGCAGAGATTCCAGTAACTGCTATCAGTCACTGCTGCCAGGAACTACTAATCAGGCAGCATGTTTAGAATGTCAAGACGATGATTGTTAATATGTGACCAATCAAGAAACTGGTGCCTGGTAGAGGCATTTGGCCCAATGTGATATAATAGTTAATCCAACTGGGTAATATTTTACCTTCAAAACCAACCCAGTGGTTGGGTCAATAGGCAAACACTGTTACTGTTCATTTGTGAAGAATATTTGGCAACTTCAAGAGGCTTGAGAGGAACAGGCTCCACACGTGAAGCTTCTTTTGCTATAGAGCGGGATGTTCCTTAGAACATTCATGTGGCAATATCATATATATATATTTTTGCTTTCTAAACTCAGAATGCTAAAACTATATCATTAACATAGAAATAGAAAAATCTTATTGACCTCAACTTCAAGCTTACAATGAATGTGTCTTTCAGCTAAAGAGTGAATTCAAATGATGGTAGCATTGCTGATTTAACTTTTCTTTGTTGCATTCAGCACTGAGCAAAAATGTCCTAGATCAGAGAATGATTCCAAGTCAAACTAGTTCAATGTCTTAGTCCAGGCCTTGTGCTTTATGGGCCCTGAGAAAAAGGCTTGTCTTTTATTCCTCAACATTAGCTAGAAATGTATTTTCAGCTAACATTTGTCGTGTGTTTATTATGTACACGGCACCATGTCAGGCACATCACAAACATTACTCATTTTAATCTTCAAAACAACTCTATGACAGAAGTTAGCATACTGTTCTCCATTTCAGAGATGAGGAAGCTGGGGATTAGGGAGGATTAGTAATTTATACCCAGTCACATAGCTAATTAGAGGGGCAGGGCTGATTTTTGAGTCCTGCAGGTCTGTTACAGCAGGCCATGGGCATCTGAGCAGGGACAGAGGCCTGTGTGTTGTGATGAGAAGCAGGCAAGAGGCTATCGCTTTCGTCTGCCTTTGTGTCTCTTCAATTTCTACCCTGTTCTTCTTCCTGTTTCCTCATTTTTTGCTGTTTTTCAAAATCACACCTCCTCTGTTCCGTGTTTCTTGTATGTAAGTCTTTTTTTCATTTATATATTAATTTATTTCTCATTTCACTCACTGATTTATCTCTAAGGTAGCAGGCTTTGTCTGCTAGGAAATTACAAGGAGAGCTAGTAAGTGAATGAATGAGTGGATACAGTACAATGAAATGAATGGAGTACAGTTGCTTTGAGGGCATAAAGAAGGAAAAATATAAAAATTTGAGGCCTGGGAGATATGCTTGAATTGTGTCTTGAAGGAAGAGAAATTAAATGAGGAAGCAGGAAGAGCTTTCCTGGCAGACACACTAGCATTTGTATAGTCACTGAGTTGGGGCAATGGCCAAACATAACTAAGATCTGATGGTCATATGGGATGGTGGAATAAGTGCAGAGTGTTTCCTGGGAGTGTTGAGAGATGAAGCTAGAGAGAAAGGCAGAGGCAAACCTGTAAAGTTCTTTAGTGCTAAATTAAGGAGTTTGAATATTAAAGTTACAGGAAATTGTTGAAAGGATTTAAATTACGGAAATACATGATTTTCTTACTTTAAAAATAGCATTCTGATTAATCATCACTTGTATAGCCAGTTCCCATGCCTCGAAAAGGAGGCCCTAAGTTTGCACCAAGATTGTACATTACCAGCCTTGAGAGACTGCAAAGCCTTCATCACCCTGTGATCTTCCCTGATAGAGTTTTTCACTCTACTTCCTGATTCAAAAGTCTTGCTCAGGTGGGTACAAGGCACCCTACATAATCTGGTCCTTAGAGATGAAATTTATTGTTGTAACTAAGAGAGCCTGCTTGCTAGGCCCAAGATGCTCAGGTGTTACAGAGACATGCAGATCCCACTTCCTCTCAGAAATCTCCCCACCTACATTCTCATGTCTCTGGAGGTTCTGGGCCACTGAGTTACTGTAATTGTCTTTTTTTTTTTTTCCCTCTGCTGTTACTCTTGAAATCTGGAGAAGTTCAGATGAACACCTCTGCAGAGAGTAAATTCACTGAGGCAAATGGGAGGTGTGATGTTGCAGCAGGAGCAACAGATGGTATCAAACAAGTTGCATCCAACAGACAGTATGAGCGCCGTTACCCAAGATGCAACTTCGAGCAGCTTAGAGCAATGGTGGTCAAATGTTTTTGCTCACATACCCCTTAAAATACTTGGGTAAAAGTAGGTACCTTATCATATATTAGCAGCCGATAACTACATTTTTTAACTGTATGTCTTAGTAGTTGCAAATGTAATTTCTAGTCTGTTTCTCTACTGACATTTTAAACTTACATAGTTTTAACAGTCTATTTTAAAACAAATTCAGATGCATTCAAAAGCACTATATCTTTGTACTCTCCTTTCCACATTTTATGCATTTGATGTCACAACTTACATCTTTTATATTGTGTATTAATAAATTATTAGAGTTTCAGTCAATATTTTTTAACTTTATGCTAGAATGTTAAGTGATTTACCCATGACCATGACAATTTTGAGTATTCTAAATTTATGTATTAATTTTTACTTTCACCATAGAATTTTATACTTTTCTTTTCATCTTCAGCTTGAAAAACTCCCTTTAACATTTCTTATAAGCCATGTCTAGTGGTATGGAACACCTTCAGCTTTTGCTTGTTTTGAAAACTCTTTATTTCTCTTTCAGTTCTTAAGAACAGTTTTGCCAGTTTCAGTATTCTTTGTTGGCTTTTTTATCAGCACTTTGAGTATATTGTGGCACTCCTTAATGGCCCGTAAAGTTTGGCTGAAAAGTCTGATGATAGATTTATGAGTGTTCCCTTGAATTTAAATTATTTTTCTCCTGTTGCTTTTAAGATTCTCTCCTTGTCTTTAACTTTAGACAGTTGAATTATAGTGTATCTTGGTGAGGGTCTGTTTAGGTTCATCTTTTTTGGAACTCTTTGAGTTTCCTGGATCTGACTGCTTTCCCCAGGTTAAGAAAGTTTGGAGCCTTGTTTCTTTGAATAAGCTTTCTGCACCTTTCTCTCTCTCTTCTGGGAGAAGAGTATATTGATCCAGTTGACATCCCATAGATGTTGTCCCATAGGTCCTTTAAGATATTTTATTTCTTTTTTTTTTTTTTGCTTCTTTGACTAGAATAATTCCACTGCCCTCTCTTTGACTCATTGACTCCCTTTCCCACTGACCTGGTCTGCTATTTGAATCCTTTTATACTGAGTTTTTAGTTCAGCTATTGAATTCTTCAGTTCTATGGTGGGCTGCCATCTATGGGGTCGCACAGAGTTGGACACGACTGAAGCGACTTAGCAGCAGCAGCAGGATATCTTTTAGTATATTTTAATATTTTCTATTTACTGAGATTCTTACTTTGTTCATTAATGCCCTACCCTGATAAATATTTTTATGATCATGTCCATGACTTCTCTCTGCTACATTAAGACTGATTTATAGAGATTTATCTTGTTCTTTTTGCTTAGAAAATATTCCTTTGTTTCTTTATTCACCTTGACTCTCTGTGTTGGTTTCTATATGTTAGGTAGAACAGCCACCTCTCCCAGTTTTGTGTAGGAGATTAACTTCATCAGCTAGCCCAGATTGAACTCCTTGTTCTCTCTCAAACCTTTGTATTGGTCCAAGCTTCCATCTTTGGTCTTAGCAACTCTGAGTAGTAGTATATATGTGGGTCCAGTCACTCAGTCTTGTCCATTTCTTTGTGATCCCATGGACTGTATCTGCCAGGCTGCTCCGTCTATGGAATTTTCTAGGCAATAATACTGAGTGGGGTGCCATTTCCTATTCCAACTCAGGAATCAAACTCAAGTCTCTTGTATCTCCTAGACTGGCAAGCATATTCTTTACCACTGAGAAGCCCCTCTGAGTGGTAGAGGGTGTACTAAGACCCATTAGAGACCCACAGAAGAGGGTTAACACCTCAATGTAAGCTGATTAGAAACCAAATTCTCAAGCAGCAGCTGGGAAACTGGGAAAGGGGCATTTCTGCATGTTCCCTTTGCAAAGAGTTAAAGTGTATTATTGTTGGGGGTGCATGTGTTTAAAGACTGCTTTTGTTTGCTATAATCCTGTGGAACTCATGAATGCAAGGCTTGTTGGCTATCAGAGTGGTAATTTAGAGCCAGTCCCTACACTGCAAGCTGTAAAAATAGAGGTGCTAGAAATGTGTACAAACTCCTTATAGGGAGATAACAGTGACTTGCTTTTCTTGTTGAAGTGAGCAGGAAGGAGAAGGTGAGGAAAGTGCCCACTGGCTCTTTTGGACTCCAGAGAGGATCATAATTAGCACCAAAGTATGTGCTAATTAGAAGCTGGACTCTCAAGTTGTAACTTGTAAAAGATGCAGTCAGACCCCTTGCAGTGAAAGACTGGGAATTGGGCATTTTTGCTGCTTCTTTTGTGCTGAGCCCTGGGGGGATAGTTTTGGTGAGTGCTGGCATACCCGTTGGGCTTCCAAGAACTGCATGTTAGTTTGCTCTAATCCTGTGGGACTCATGAATACAAGCCCCTATTAGAGCTAGGGAATCCAGAGGCCGATTTTTCTGGTGCAAACGCTGGGGCACTAGTCTTGTACAAGTTTCTTCTAGAGATGCTAGTGACCTGGTTTTCTTGTTGGGAGAAGGCAGTGGAAGTGTCCAGTGAATCCCCTGGCTCCTTGAAATAACAGCCAGCTTCCAGAATCATGCTAATTAGAAGTCAGACCCTCAGGCAGCAGCTTGTAAAGTATACAGTCAAACCATTTTCAGGGAAAGCCTAGAATGTCCCTAAAGCTAGCCATTTTTTTTTTCTTTCCTTTTGCATTGAGATACCTACTTTGATGCTTGCCCATTAGGAACTGCTTCTCTGCTCTAGTCCTGTGAATTTTGTAGACTCCAGCCCTGTTGGCTTTCAGGAGCTAAGAGGTGGATCATCTCTCATGTGGTAGTAATAAAAGTCAGAGGGCTAGATGTGTGGTCTAAGCCCTTTGATCTTCAGTACAAGTTAGGAATTGAGGCTTCCTTTCCGATTGTATGGCACTATTCTGGGAGTGGGCTTTGTGGTGAGAGTATGTCTCTGCCCTTCTTATGTATTTCAGTTTCTTATGTAGTTCAATTTTTTCTTTTGCCCAGTTTGTAGGAGTCAAGTAGCTAGTAAATGGCTTTCTTTCAGGGAGGTAGATACTCCTTATATAGCTGTACATTCAGTGCATCTGTGAGAGCAGGGATATTCAGGAGCCTACTATGTCACCATTATTGATCCCTCCTTCTGTCTGATATTATTTTGTTAACTTCTTGAACTTATACTTCTGTTTCATTTTTCCTCCCTAGATTTATGCTAAAATATTGTCTTATTTTTGGAAGTCTTAATTACCTTATCACACTTTTTCTTAAAATATATATATTTTATTGAAGTATAGTTGACTTAGAATGTTTTAGGCGTTCAGCAAGGTGATTCAGTTACACAAATACACATATACTATTTTTGAAATCATTTTCCATCATCAGTTATTATAAGATAGTGACTATAGTTCCCTATGCTGTACAGTTAACCTTTGTTGTTTGTTGCATATCTATTTTTCAATTAGAAATCTAGTAGTCTATTCATAATAAGTCAAACAAGTGGAATCGAATGTCATAAATTTTTAGGTAGGCAAACATTCATAAATTTTTTAGAATATATATATTATATATATATATATACACAGTTTTTCTACTGCACTTGATAAAGGCTTGAGAAAGAACATCAAAAAAAAAAAAGAAGAGATGAAGAAACTGGAGAACACAAACTAAATGAATCAGGAGCACTGATTATGAAATATGAAAAGTGAAACTAGACAAAAGTAAGAGATCATTAAATAGTCCAGTTCAGTTCAGTTCAGTTGTTCAGTCATATCTAACTCTTTGCAACCCCATAGACTGCAACATGCCAGGCCTCTCTGTCCGTCACCAACTCCCGGAGTTTACTCAAACTCACATCCATTGAGTTGGTGATGCCATCCAACTGTCTCATCCTCTGTCATTCCCTTCTCAGCCTGCCTTCATTCTTTCCCAGGACCAGAGTCTTTTCAAATGGGTCAGTTCTTTACATCAGGTGGCTAAAATATTGGAGTTTCAAATAGTCCAGTTGTTTTTAAATATGACTTCTCATTAGAAACATATCTGGAGCTCTGGAGATAAAAAGCAATATTTAAGCATTTGTATTTTTCAAAAAATTCTCATATGCATATGGATTTTAAAAAGAGATTACAGGCTTTTCTATTATACCCTAGTTTGGTGATATATAGATTCTATTATTTTTCGTTGACCCATCGTGATACAATGGTATTAAGTAATAGTTATATAATCATAATAGTAAAAAAATGTTTATCAGTTTTGCAATCAATAGCCAGATTAAAAAATAAAAAAGAATTACAATTGCAAGCCATAATGGGAACAATGTAAAATAATTACATACAATTTGAGGGGGGGGTCAAATAGAGTGATGTGGTAAGTGGAAGTGCATACATGCACATGTTTACATCCAGCCAGCCAGTCTTTGTCTTTTGGTTGTTGCTTTTAATCCATTTACATTTAAGTAATTATCCATATGCATGATCCTATTACCAGTTTCTTAATAGTTTTGGGTTTATTTTCTGTAGATCTTTCCCTTCTTTTGTGTTTCCTGCCTAGAGAAGTTCCTTTAGCGTTTGTTGTAAAGCTGATTTGGTGGTGCTGAATTCTCTTAACTTTTGCCTGTCTGGAAAGCTTTTGATTTCTCCATCAAATCTGAAGGAGAGTCTTGCTGGGTAGAGTATTCTTTGTTGTAAGTTCTTCCCTTTCATCACTTTAAATGGATCATGCCATTCCCTTCTGGCTTGTAGAGTTTCTCTTGAGAAATCAGCTGATAGCCTGATGGGAGTTTCCCTGTATGCTATTTATTGTTTTTCCTTTGTCACTTTTAATATTGTATCTGTCTTTAATTTTTGGTAGTTTGATTTACTGTGTGTCTTGGGTTGTTTTTCCTTGGATTTCTTTTGCCTGGGACTCTCTATGCTTCCTGGACTTGGTTGACTATTTCCTTTCCCAGGTTAGGGAAGTTTTCAGCTATTATTTCTTCAAATGTTTTCTAAGATCCTTTCTCTCTCTCCTTCTGGTACCCCTATAATGCGGATGTTGATGCATTTAATGTTGCCCCAGAGGTGTCTTAGGCTGTCTTCATTTCTTTCCATTCTATATTCTGTTCTGCGGCAGTGATTTACACCACTCTGTCCTCCAGTTCATTTATTTGTTCTTCTGCCTCAGTTATTCTGCTATTGATTCCTTCTAGTGTATTAGTCATCTGTTTGTTTGTTCTTTAGTTCTTCTGATCTTCGGTAAATATTTCTTGCATCTTCTCAATCTTTGGCTCCATTCTTATTTTTTTCCTTGCCTCCATTCTTTCCCAAGATCCTGGATCATCTTCACTATCATTATTCTGAATTCTTTTTCTGGAAGGTTGCCTTAATTTAGTTATTTTTTCTGGGGTTTATATCACCCCTTCATCTGGACTTTCTGCTTTTTCATCGTGATTAACTTTCTGTAATATGGTTTTTGTTTTAGCCACTGTGAGACTGTGCTTATTCTGTCTGCCTTCTGATGGCTGAAGCTAAGAGGCTTGTGTAGGCTTCTTGGTGGGAGGAACTTGCAGTGGGAAAAACTGGGTCTTGCTCTGGTGTGTAGGGCCTTGCTCAATATTTAATCCAATTATCTGATGATAGGTGGGGTTGCACTCCCTCCCTGGTACTTGTTTGGCCTCAGGCAACCCAGCCCTGGCATCTCTGGGCTCTATGGTAGGTTTAATGGTGAACTCCAAGAGAAAACTTCCAGTGACCCTATCCATGTGGTGAGCCTCTGCCGACTCTGGCCTCCACAGGAGGCCCTCCAACACTAGCAGGTAGTTTTGATTCAGTCCCTTGTAGGGTCACTGCTCATCTCTTCTGGGTCTTTGCACACAAAATTTTGTTTGTGCCCCTAAGACTGAGGTCTCTGTTGCCCTCAGTCTTCTGGAGGCCTTATAATCAAATCCCACTGGCTCTCAAGGCCAGATGCCCTGGGGATTCTCCTGCAGTTTGTTGAGTCTCCAGGCTGGGAAACCTGATGTGGGGTTCAGAATCTTTACAACAGTGGGAGAACTTCTTCAGTGTTATTGTTCTCCAGTCTGTGGATCACTCACCTGGTGGTTGTAGGACTTGATTTCATCCTGATTGTACCCCTCCTACTGTCTTGCTTTGGCTTCTTCTTTGTTTTTGAACATGGGGTATTATTTTTTGGTGGGTTCTGGCATCCTCCTGTCAATGGTTGTTCAACAACTAGTGGCAACGTTGGTGCTCTTGCAGGAGGAGATGAGCACACATCCTTCTACTCTGCCATCTTGAACTGGAAGCACACTTTTCTGTCACAAAAATAAATACTGGACCAGTCTGTTATTTTTTTTATTTCTAATACTCTAGGAAATTGATCAAAATAGATATTGCTATGATTTATGTCAAAGAGTATTTACCTATATTTTCCTTTAAGATTTTTATAGTATCTGGACTCACATTTAGGTCTTTAATCCATTTGGAACTTATTTTTGTGTATGGTGTGAAGAATGTTCTAATTTCACTTCTTTTTACATGTAGCTGTCCAGTTTTCCCAACATCATTTATTGAAGAGGCTGTTCTCCCCTGCCCCCCATTGTATAGTCTTGCTTCCTTTGACATAGATTAATTGACCATAGCTGCATGGACTTATTTCTGGGGCTTCTATTCTGTTATGTTGATTTGTATTTCTATTTTTTGTGTCAGTATCATACTGTTTTGATGACTTCATCCTTGCAGTATAGTCTGAAGTCAAGGAGACTAATTCCTCCAGCTCTGTTTTTTTTCCCCCCTCAAGATTGCTTTGGTTATTTGGGGTCTTTTGTGTTTCTATACAAATTTTAAGATTTTTTTGTTGTTTTAGTTCTGTAAAAAAAATGCCATTGTTAATTTGATAGGAATTGCATTGAACCTGTAGATTGCTTTGCATATTATAGTCATTTTCACAATATTGGTTCTTCCAATCCAAGAACATGGTATATCATTCCATCTGTTTTTTTAAACTTTTATTTCTTTCATTAGCATCTTATAGTTTTTGGAGTACAGGTCTTTTGTCTCCTTAGGGAGGTTTATTCCTAGGCATTTTATTATTTTTGATGTGACAGTAAATGGAGTTGTTTCTTTAATTTCTCTTTCTGATCTTTCATTGTTAGTGAATAGAAATGCAACAGATTTCTGTGTGTTAATTTTGTATTTTGCCACTTTACCAAATGCACAGATAAGCTGTAGTAGTTTTCTGGTACTATCTTTAGGATTTTCTATGTGTAGTATCATGTCATCTGTAAGCAGTGATAGTTTTATTTCTTCTTTTCCCATTTGGATTCCATTTATTTCTTTGTCTTCTCTGATTGCCACGGCTAGGACTTCAAAACAAGAGTGGACATCTTGTCTTGTTCCTGATCTTAGAGGAAATGTTTTCAGCTTTTTACCATTGAGTGTGATGTTAGCTGTAGGTTTGTTGTATATGACTTTTATTATATTGAGGTACGTTCCCTCTGTGCCCACTTTCTGGATATTTTTTATCGTAAGTGTGTGTTGAATTTTATCAGAAGATTTTTCTGCATCTATTGGGATGATCACATGGTTTTTATTCTTGAATTTGTTAATGTTATGTATCATATTGATTGATTTGCAGGTATTGAAAAACTCTTGTATCTCTGGGATAAATCCCACTTGATCATGGTATTTGATCCTTTTAATGTATTGGGCTGGAAAAACTGTTAAGAGAAGGGAACGCTCCTATATTGTTGGTGGGAATATAAATTGGTATAGTCACTAGGGAAAATAGTATGGAGATTCCTTAAAATAACTAAAAATAAAGCTACTTTATGATCCTGCAATCCCAGTCCTGGGTATATATCCAGGAAAAAATTTGCTTCAAAAGGATACATGCACCCCAACATTCATTGCAGCATTGTTTACAAATTGTCAAGACGTGGAAGCAACATAAATGCCCATTGATAGAGGAATGGATAAAGATGTGATCCATATGTACAATTAAATATTACTCAGCTATTAAAAATGAAATAATGCACTTGTAGCAACATAAATGGGCCTAGAGAAGTCATACTGAGTAAAGTAAGTCAGAAAGAGAAGTATCTTAGGATATCACTTACCTGAGGAATCTAAAAAGAAATGATACAAATGAACTTATTTACAAAACAGACTTACAGACTTAGAGATGGATTTATGGTTGCTAGTGGGAAGGAATATTTAGGGAGTTTGAGATTGACATGTAGACACTGCCATATTTAAAGTGAATAACCAACAAGGACCTACTGTAGAGCATAAGGAACTCTGCTCAATACTATGTAACAACCTAAATGGGAAAAGAATTTGAAAAAGAATAGATACATGTATATGTACAGCTGAATCACTTTGCTATACACCGAAGTTA
>SJYC01095592.1:0-24133 GCA_006408675.1 Madoqua kirkii
TCCCCTTCTCCTCCTGCCCCCAATCCCTCCCAGCATCAGAGTCTTTTCCAGTGAGTCAACTCTTCGCACGAGGTGGCCAAAGTACTGGAGTTTCAGCTTTAGCATCATTCCTTCCAAAGAAATCCGAGGGTTGATCTCCTTCAGAATGGACTGGTTACATAAATTGCTTTAAAAGTTTCTTGTGACTATAGAACCTAAATGCAAAAAGTGAACAGCATACTAATGACTAAAGTGAAAATAATTTAAAGCACAATTATTTAACCTAGTAAATGTCTCATGGAGCTATTCATTTGTATTTATTTATTTATTGCCTAAAAGTTGGTTTACATGGTATATCAACATGAAGGAAGGCATAGAGGAACCACAGACCACAGAAGCATGGGCTGGTGGTGGCAAGGTGACTGGAACATCAGCCTGCTGAGGGAGGGAGGGGCTGAGGTAATAGGGATATCATAGTCAGATTATTAAGGCCCCTGGGAAGTAGTTAGAGAAAGTTTACAGTCAGTTCTAAATATGTGTGGGAAATATGTTTTGTAAAGTCATCATGAACACTGAATTAACAAATACCAAATTGCTTGTCTTAGGGGAAATACAATGCTATTCCGGTGAGTCTCTGTTTAGAACATTTTCTTCCTTTTTTGATTTTTTTTTCTATTTAAAGACTTCAAATTTAATACATATCATTGATTAATTAACATTAGATTTATAGCCAACAGCATTATTGCACATGCCTGTACAGGGATTACCTAGCACATGTATTTTCTCCATAAGGTACATCGCAACCTTCTTAGGCTCAGGAACAGTGGACAGGACTTCAGCACTATGCTTAGGGGCCCTTGTAAACAACAAAATCAACAACAAACAGCACATAAATATAAAAACCGTAGCACTAAATAGACTATAAAAGGACAGTTTTTTATAGTCTAAGAGCTGAAGCAGTAAGGCAAAGCATCACCTTGTTCAAAATCAGCTGGGAATAGGTACACTGGGTGACCCAAAATTTTAACTACTTTGTACATGTTCATGAATGATCTTGAATGTGCCCTTGTATTGATTGTGGAATTACAAATAAATTTTAGCAAGTAGGCAAGTTTGCAAATAGGAAATCTGAGTAATGATATATATTGGTGAGTATGCTGTAACCAGCCATTAATGAAACAGAGCAGAGGAATGACACAATGAGTAATATCTAGGAAGCTTACTCTGTCATTCACTCTTTGTGAATTAGACATTGAAAGAACCTCACTGTGTTAGAGGTTGCATAAGGTGCTTGAAGTACAAATGAACAAACAAAGTGGTTAGTCTTAAGGAACTGAAATCTAAGCACAAGTAGCCTACAGGGAAAGCCTGGGAGAAAAAGCTGGAGCAATCAGAAGTCTTGTTGGCACGTTTATTCTTTAGGTGCTGAGGACCAGGTTTTGCAAAGTAGTCATGAGAGCAAAGGCAAACATAAAGAGAGAATTAAAGGTTTTCATTTTTGCTTTAATAGTAGAGTGACAGAGACTGCCCAATGAGTCTAAACTTAAGGCTGAGGAAAAGTATTCTAAGTACATGTACTTGTGTTCCTGCAAAATTGTCTTTCTCCTATTGGTGGGAATGTAAATTGATACAGCCACTATAGAGAACAGTACAGAGATTTCTTTAAAAAGCTAGGAATGAAACTACCATTTGACCCAGAAATCCCTCTATTGGGCACATATCCTGAGAAAACCATAACTAAAAAAAACACATGTACCCCCATGTGCATTGCAGCACTATTTGCAGTAGCCAGGACATAGAAGCACCTAGATGTCTGTCGACAGACAGATGAATGGATAAAGAAGCTCTGATACATATATACAATGGGCTATTACTCAGCTATAAAAAGACATAGATTTGAATCAGTTCTAGTGAGGTAGGTGAACCAAGAACCTGTTATACAAAGTAGAGTAAGTAAGAGAAAAGCAAAAACAGTATGTCATATACTAACACATTTACATGAAATCTAGAAAAATGGTACTGATGAACCTATTTGAAGGGCAGGAATAGAGACTCAGACATACAGAACAGACTTCTGGATACAGTGGGGTCAAGAGAGGGTGAGATGAATTGAGAGAGCAGCATTGGAATGTATATATATTACCATATGTAAAATAGATAGCTAATAGAAGTTGGTGTATACCACAGGGAGCTCAGTCAGGTGCTCTGTGATAACCTAGAGGGCTGGGATGGGGTGGGAGGTTGGAGAGAGGTTTAAGAGAGTGGGGACATATGTATACCTATGACTGATTCATGTTGATGTATGGCAGAAACCAACCCAATACTGTAAAGCAATTATCCTCCAGTTAAAAATAAAATTGTCTTTCTTAAAATAGGAAGCTTGCAGATGGAAATTGGTTCCCACTTTCCCCAGGACAGCTGTTTGCTTCAATTATTATTAAGCCCAGAATGGCTAAAACTGCTTTCTTTAAAATTAACAGTGGTGGTGGTGTAGTCACTAAGTCATGTCTGACTCTTGCAACCCCATGGACTGTAGTCTGCCAGGCTCCTCTGTCTTTGGGATTCTCCAGGCAAGAATACTGGAGTGGGTTTCCATTTACTTCTTCAGGGTATCTTCCTGACCCAGGAATCGAACCTGGTCTCCTGCATTGCAGGTAGATTCTTTACAAACTAAGCTACAGGGAAAACAAAACCAAAAGACTAGATTTATCCTGCAGGCAGAACACATAAGTTTTCCAGAGTCCAAAGATGTTGTTGAATTCCTTTTGGACAAGTTCTGAAAAATTCACTAACAAACTTCTGTTGACTTCATGTATTCACATTGAATATGTATAGTAACCTTGGTCAGCAGCAAAGGATTTGTTAACCTTCACTTGTTAAACTTCCTTTGGTATATGCACAGTTACCTTAATTATTTGTTTTCTATTTTCTAATGGTGTTTAAAAATATGGTTTTTTGTATTTAGAGCAAGAAGTATTTCATGTCTAGTTTTATTAATTAACAACACCTTACTTATTCTTGGGAAGAACTTGATGGTTCTTCTCGGTCTGTTACTACTGTGCTGATTCACTGTACCCCAAAGAGCTTCTCCTCCTTGAGTGGGTCATAGATCAGATGGGTATTAATTTTGAATCAAGTAAATTAATCAAATAATGATCCCCTCCTTGAGTTTCAGGCATGTGCTAGGCCTAGGGATGAGAAAGACAGATAAAATTTATGTCTTAAGATGAGCTCACATTTGTCAAAGGTCTAAGGTATTCTCCAGACATTAAACTTCCACTTAATGTTTTATACTGCAGCTGCTTACCTCTCAGCACTAATAAAAGGTAGAGCAAGAAGAAGCAGCTTCAGTCTTCTTTTAAGAAATGTCTGTTCCTTTGAATTTAATGTGTATTTTCTTTCAAGTTTTGTGAGATCCTTATATATTTTAGACATTAATCTCTTATCAAATATATGGTTTTCTCCCATTCCACAAGTTGCTTTTTCACTCTGTTGATTGTTTCCTTTGCTGTACAGAAGCTTTTTAGTTTGATGTTTCCCTTGTCTATTTTTACTTTTGTTACCTGTGCTTTTAGTGTTATACTGATGAAATCACTGCATTTGTTACCATGATTTTAGTGTCATACCCATGAAGTTGCTGCCAAGACCAATGTCATGAACTTTAAACATGTTTTATTTTAGAAATTTAAGAGTTTCAGACATTACATTTAAGTTTATAAATCAACTTTGGTGTTAATTGTTCTGCATCATGTAAGATAAAGGTCCAACTTAATTTTTTTGCATATGGATATCTACTTTCCCACACCACTATTTGAAAAGGCCATCCTTCCCCCATTGTGTTTTCTTGGCATCCTTGTCAAAGATCAGCGGCTATATATATTTGGATTTATTTCTTGGCTCTCTATTATGTTTCTTATATCTATACATCTGTCTTTATGCCAGTGTTATATGGTTTTCATTGCAAAGCTTTGTAATATATTTTAAATTTAGGAAGTGTGATGCCTCCAGCTTTGTTCTTATTTTTAAAGATTGATTTGGTTATTTGTGGTCCTTTGCGATTACATGTGAATTTTGAAATCATGTTTTCTATTTCTGAAAAAAAAAATGCCATTGGAATGTAATGAAAATCAAAAACCACAGATATCACCTTGCATCTGTCAGGAAGGATATTACGAAAAAAACAAAGACAGCATGTTTGGGCAAGGATGTGAAGAAATTGTAAACCAGGATCACTGTTTGTAGGAATGCAAAATGATGTAGATGCTGTGGGAAATAGCAAAAATAAAAATACCATATGATTCAGCAATAATACTTTTTGATATTTATCCAAAATAAATGAAATTAGGATCTCAAGTGATATTAGCACCTGCATGTTTATTTCAGCACTATTTGCAATGGAAAAACTAAATTTTCATCAATAGATAAATGGATAAAGAAAATATGGTATCTGCATACAATGGAATATTATTCAGCAATAAAAAAGAAGGAAATTTTGCAATGTGCAAACATGGATGACCTTAAGGACACTATGCTAAGTGAAATAAGCTGGTCACAGAAGGAAAAATATGGCATGATTCCACTTGTATGAGGTATCTAAAAGAGTCAAATTCTTAGAAGGTGGAAGAAGAAATGGGGAGTTATTAATCAACAGGTACAAAGTTTCAGTTAAGTAAGATGAATATGTTTTAGAAATGCGGTGCACAACACTTTACTTAGTCAGCAATACTATCTTGTACACTTAAAAATGTGATAAGAAGATAGATTTCATATTAAGCATTCTTAGTTTAGTTTAGTTCAGTCGCTCAGTCGTGTCCAACTCTTTGCGACCCCATGAATTGCAGCACGCCAGACCTCCCTGTCCATCACCATCTCCCGGAGTTCACTCAGACTCATGTCCATTAAGTCCATGATGCCATCCAACCATCTCCTCTCTCGTCCCCTTCTCCTCCCGCCCCGAATTCCTCCCAGCATCAGAGCCTTTTCCAATGAGTGAACTCTTCACATGAGGTGGCAAAAGTACTGGAGCTTCAGCTTTAGCACCATTCCTTACAAAGAAATTCCAGGGTGGATCTCCTTCAGAATAAACTGGTTGGATATCCTTGCAGTCCAAGGAACTCTCAAGAGTCTTCTCTAACACCACAGTTCAAAATCATCAGTTCTTCGGTGCTCAGCCTTCTTCACGGTCCAACTCTCACATCCATACATGACCACAGGAAAAACCATAGCCTTGACTAGACAGACCTTAGTCGGCCAAGTAATGTCTCTGCTTTTGAATATGCTATCTAGGTTGGTCATAACTTTTCTTCCAAGGGGTAAGCGTCTTTTAATTTCATGGCTGCAGTCACCATCTACAGTGATTTTGGAGTCCAAAAATATGAAGTTTGACACTGTTTCCACTGTTTCCCCATCTATTTCCCATGAAGTGATGGGACCAGATGCCACGATCTTCATGTTCTGAATGTTGAGCTTTAAACCAACTTTTTCACTCTCCTCTTTCACTTTTATTAAGAGGGTTTTTAGATCCTCTTCACTTTCTGACATAAGGGTGGTGTCATCTGCCTATCTGAGGTGATTGATATTTCTCCCAGCAGTCTTGATTCCAGCTTGTGTTTCTTCCAGCCCAGCCTTTCTCGTGATGTACTCTGCATATAAGTTAAATAAGTAGGCTGACAATATACAGCCTTGACATGCTCCTTTCCCTATTTGGAACCAGTCTGTTGTTCCATGTCTAGTTCTAACTGTTGCTTCCTGACCTGCATACAGATTTCTTAAGATGTAGGTCAGGTGGTCTGGTATTCCCATCTCTTTCAGAATTCTCCACAGTTTACTGTGATTTAATAAAGCAGAAACTGGCATAGTCAATAAAGGAGAAATAGATGTTTTTCTGGAACTCTCTTGCTTTTTCCATGATCCAGCGAATGTTGGCCATCTGATCTCTGGTTCCTGTGCCTTTTCTAAAACCAGCTTGAACATGAGGGAGTTCACAGTTCACATATTGCTAAAGCCTGGCTTAGAGAATTTTGAGCATTACTTTACTAGCATGTGAGATGGGTGCAATTGTGAGGTAGTTTGAGCATTCTTTGGCATTGCCTTTGTTTGGGATTACCACAATAAAGTAAAATTTGAAAAAAAAAAAAAAAACAGGAGAAAAAGAATCAAGCCCCTTCAGCCAAGCCTCTGCTTTCAGATGTTACTAGAAATCTCTTACACTCACTGTGCAACAAATACTTTCAAAGATAATGCTACAGAAGAGACAGAAGATAGAAATCAAGTTCTAGAGGAAACGTGACTGAAAACAAATATCTTTCCTAAAAATGTTTTCCCATTTCCCATTTTTTATTCATTAATTTATTTTTTTTTCAAAATGTCTAGGCAATTGAAAAACTTCGATTCTCCATACCATGGACATTTTCTTATTAGGCAATTGACAGCAAGCTCAGTGCATTGAAAAGTAACATAAGTTCACACACACAAGTGCAGCTATAAAAAAACACTTTTGGTTGGCTTTTCTTGAAAGTTGCCACCCAGAAAAGAGTTTGATTAGGGAGTGTTCTATGTAGTATTTTACCTGCAGATACATGTTCACGACTGTCCTCTCTTTATCTAGCTAGTGATTAAATTCTCATACCCTGTCTTATTTTTTAATACTAGACAACATGGTCTTTGTTTTAATAAATACCTGTGCCTACATGGATTTTTTAGGAAGGTCATATAATACCAATGTGTCTGAGGCAGTATTTCTTGCAGAGAAGTTTAAACTAAAGGAAACCTGTTCAAGTGGAGAGTTCTGTAAATGCAGTATTGTGGGAGTTGTTGAGAAAGGGGAATAAAAAGCTATTTTAATTGTATCTCTTCATATAGTTGTTGAAAGCAATATGAAATCATTTGGTTCCATCTACAGAAGGTGGTGTGGAGAAGGCAATGGCAACCCATTCCAGTACTCTTGCCTGGAAGACCCATGGATGGCAGAGCCTGGTGGGCTGGAATCCATGGGGTCACTAAGAGTTGGACATGACTGAACGACTTCATTTTCACTTTTCAGTTTCATTCATTGGAGAAGGAAATGGCAACCCACTCCAGTGTTCTTTCCTAGAGAATCCCAGGGATGGGAGAGCCTGGTGGCCTGCCATTTCTGGGGTTGCACAGAGTCAGACATGAGAAGTGACTTACCAGCAGCAGCAGCAACAGAAGGTGGTAAGGCTTGTCTGCAGCAGGAAAGGGAAGGTAGTGGCCTATGTGTGTGGTGTATGGGAAAAAGGGCCAATGACCTAATTATGAGTCTTTCTAGCCTTAAAATCCCACCTTCCCAGTCCTAAGAGGATAATATTAAATTCACTGATACTTGTAGGACTAGTTAAAACAGAAATTGTGATAATAGTAATGATCTTATAGGGTTGTTGCATATGTTAAATGAGATGATCTATGTACAGTACATTGCAAATATATATATGTGTGCTAGCTACTGTTTTTATTATAATTATTATATACACTTGAAGTCCTTACACTTCCCATCAGGGTTTGAAGAACTTTCTGGTCAAATTTCACTTCCTTTTAAGTGATGACTTCTTTAAAAACAGATTTATTGAGGTATAATTAATATTCAAAAAACACACATTTAATATCTAAATTTGATGGGTTTGGACATATGTATACACGTGTGAAACTGAAGCATCTGAAACTTTGACTGAGTCCCATGCCATTGGGATAAGTCATTTGTCAAACTATCACAGGTGCAGCTGTGTTCAGCTGAGTACTGTGGGTGCCCATATTTGTCACTCTTGACTAAATGGGACAAGTCACTGAGGAGTAATTTGAAACCTAATAACTAGTATCCCCTTTCTAAGAGATATTTTGGTTAACAAACCCCTTTCTAAGATGTAAGTAAGCTGGGCTTTGTTTTTCTTATCCAGAGTTGATAGCCAAGATCAGATAAAGCATGGGGATGTGTTCATGCCTGGAGTGGGCAAGAAAGGGAATCTTGGGCTCGGAGCCGATGATGAAAGACTGACTCTTTTGGGAGGGATGGCCTTGTGTGGTGCCAAGCTCCTGGCGCCTCTAGGACCAGGCTGAGCGTGATGGAGGTAGGAGGGTGTGGGAGAGTATTTGCCGAGGGCGGGTGAATGCTTGATGTGTCACTAAAATTCCCAGCAGGCCGCCTGTAGCTCTCTGGCTGTGCAGTATGTTGCCAATGCCCAAGGAGAGATTTCAGGGCTAGTTTGGAAGGCTGCAAATTAAAAATGATTTACAGCTTTGGCCAGCTCAGTCTCTTCTGATCCAGCTAATTGTATAGTTATTCCAGTTCAGCCTAGTATCTTTCCTTTCAGTCTTGGCTTCCCCTGGGAGGCAAAGTTAAAAAGGGAAAGAAAATAGAAGATGTGGAAAAAAGAAAAAAATAATTCCCCTCTGGTCCTCTGATGGAAAAGTTGATTAGATTTTTAGATCCTTGGTCTTTACCTTCTTTTTCATTTTCACTATATATACAAATCAAGATTTTAAAAATGTATTCCTGAAGAAATGGCTCCCTCCCCTAACTGCTAATGAAAATAGTGTTCTTGCCAAAATTAACATTCTAGCCTCATTTTTCTAAATATAGAGGAAGAGCTATCATGTTACATTTGGATCAGTTTTGTACACTTGAAGAATTACAATTTCCTTCAGTTATGTATTGTAGGAGTCTGATACTTTAAGAAAGAGTCCCATGGAATCTTGTGGACTTTATAAAGGCAGTGTCTCTTGGTATGCAGGAAAACTAGTTGGGGTTTAAGTAATAAAGTAGAAAAACTAAAATAGATATAATTATATTTGCACCTCAGACTGGTAAAGTGAGTCAGCCCAGTTTTACTCCCATGGGGCTTATGAAAGTTTATCTTAGGGCACCTGAAGGATTCCTTGGAGGAAAATCAAGGAAATGTAACCAATAGTTTATGCCAAGTTTTCAGAGGTCATTCCTATTGACCACAGAGAGGAACAACTTGTTGAGAGGACATCCCTGGAGCATTTTTGTCCAGAGAAGCATCAGCCTAACTTGTATGAAAGGCATAAGAGAGAGAAGGCATGCTCATTCACTCTTAAAATTTTTTTTATTGTAGTATAGTTGCTTTATAATTTTTGTTAGTTTTGCTATCTAGCAAAGTGAATCAGCTATATGTATACATATATCCCCTGTTTTTTTGGATTTTCTTTTCATTTAGGTCACCACAGAGCACTGAGTAGAATTTCCTGTGCTTCACAGTATATTCTCATTAGTTAACCATTTTATGCATAGTCGCATAAAATACTACTGCCCTTTGGTGTCCATATATGTGTTCTCTTTGTCTGTATCTCTATTTCTGCTTTGCAAATAGGTTCATCTGTACCATTTTTCTAGATTCCATATATATAAATAGAATGATATTTGTTTTTCTGGCTTACTTCACTCTGTATGACAGTCTCTAGGTCCATATACATCTCTGCAAATGCCACAACTGCATTTCTATTTAGGGCTGAGTGTTACTAATGCTAAGTCGCTTCAGTTGTGTACGAGTACAATTCTGTGCAACGCCATAGATGGCAGCCCACCAGGTTCCCCCACCCCTGGAATTCTCCAGGCAAGAACACTGGAGGGGGTTGCCATTTCCTTCTCCAATGCATGAAAGTGAAAGTGAAGTCGCTCAGTTGTGTCCAACTCCTAACGACCCCATGGACTGCAGCCTACCAGGCTCCTCCATCCATGGAATTTTCCAGGCAAGAGTACTGGAGTGGGATGCCATTGCCTTCTACGTTAGGGCTGAGTAGCAGTTCTATATATGGAAGCAACCTAAATGTCCATCAACAGAGGAATGGATAGAGATGCTCACTCACTCTTAGTGCAAAGAGAAGTTTTCTCTGTCTCCATCACCCTATGATGTTTCCCTTCTCAGCCCTTCTCTCTTTACCCATCCTCTTACTACTTCTGAATGTGAATTCTCCATAAGAAAGCGGTTTTGTTGATCAGTTGTGTCCGACTCTTTGCGCCCCTGTGAACTATAGCCCACCAGGCTATTCTGTCCATGGAATTCTCTAGGCAAGAATACTGGAGTGGGTTGCTCTTTCCTTCTCCAGGGGATCTTCCTGACCCAGGGATCAAACCCAGGTCTCCTGCACTGCAGGCAAATTCTTTACCATCTGAGCTGCCAGGGCCTTCCCAGGTGGCACAGTGGTAAAGAATCCACCTGCCAAGGCAGGAGACACAAGAAATGGGGGTTTCGCCCCTGTGAACTATAGCCCACCAGGCTATTCTGTCCATGGAATTCTCTAGGCAAGAATACTGGAGTGGGTTGCTCTTTCCTTCTCCAGGGGATCTTCCTGACCCAGGGATCAAACCCAGGTCTCCTGCACTGCAGGCAAATTCTTTACCATCTGAGCTGCCAGGGCCTTCCCAGGTGGCACAGTGGTAAAGAATCCACCTGCCAAGGCAGGAGACACAAGAAATGGGGGTTTGATCCCTCAGTTGGGAAGATCCCCTGGAGAAGGAAATGACAACCCACTCCAGTGTTCTTGCCTGGAGAATCCCATGGGCAGAGAAGCCTGATGGGCTACAGTTCATGGGATCACAAAGAGTCGGACATTACTGAGTGCAGTAGAGAACAAGGGCTTTTGTCTGTCTTATTCACTGTTAAATCCTCAGTGCTTAGAACAGTCCATAGCATCCAGTGAGCATACTATAAATCACTTATTTTTAAATTAATAAATGGATAAATTTAAACTTAGAGGAATATTAAAAATGTTGCACGATGGAGTAAGGATCTAAAGAGATCTGTTGAAACTATAAGCAGAATCTACTAGGTAAAATTTAACAAGAAAAAAATGGGAAACCCTGCCATGAGTTCAAAGTTCAGTTATAAAATGTTCCCAGATGGGGAAATATAACTTGGTGGTTTCTAATGTGAAAAATTTAGTTGACAGTGAGTACAACATAAATTAACAATGTGCTATGATTATGATAGAAATTTAATATGACAAGTCCCATTGACTAAGATATGATATATAGAATAGAGAAGGTGATAGTACTTGTCTTCTTTATGCTGGTCAGCTGGTATTGGAGTACCTATGTTCTATTCTGTATGCTGTACTTAATATTAATAAATGATATATGTAAATAAGAATGTGTTTAATGGAGACTAGCCAGAGAAGTAAGGGGATTTGGAATGGGAGGGATAATTGATGACACTGAGGATGTTTTTAGTCAGCTTAAGAAAGGGTTCAATGAGCTTTAGTCTTTTTGTATCTGAGGGACTGTTCTATGAAGAGGTTCAAGATGTGCTTCCTGTGGTAGCAGAGCCTAAAACTCGGGCAACTGAAGTTTCAAAAGTTTCAGAAAGACAGATTTTATCTTACGCAAAGAAGGATTTCTAAATTTGTCTGATCTCTATGGAGTCTTGCAGGAAAGTGAATCTTCTGTATTTGGAGATATTCAAACAGTCTGCACAAAGATTACACAAAGACTTGAGTGCTGTTTGAGCCTGAGGATCAATGAGATACTTCATTAGAGATAAGCAGTGTGAGCAGGTGAAGCAGCCAGGAGGGGTGAGAGGCTTCACTGATATCAGGGCCAGCCAGACACTGGAATTCTATCCACAAATCACACAGCTTAAAGCCAATTTAAAAGTTTTCTAATTTATCTGGTCTGGCTCTGTGACACCTGATTAATGTAACTCAAATCATCTGGAATTTGTATGTGGGCTTAATCATTTATTGAGGACCGCTTATTGTACACTAGATCTATACTAAGTAATTGCTAGGAATTGAGACAGAATAATGAATGAGATTCAGTCTCTGTCCTTAAGAATCCTAGGTATCATGCTCATAGGGCTTCTGTACTGCTTCAGCTTAGAGGCTTCATTCTCAGACTTCATGCAGCATTTGATCCACTTCCTTATGTAATCTTTATGCTAATTAGTTCTCCAGACAGACATTTCCTAAAGGGAAGACATTATTTCTTTTTGTCCTTGAATGTTCACAGAATTTCAAAGCACAATGATTGATATAAGAGTATGTATTTATAAATACTTATATAGGAATCCCTCCTTAATCATAAAACTCCTAGAAAACATAGATGGTAAGCTCCTTGACATAGGTCTTAGTGATGCTTTTTAAAATCTGGAACCAAAAGAAAAAGCAACAAAAGCAAAAATAAGGGGAACTACGTTGAACTAAAAAACTTTTGCTTAGCAAAGGGAACTGTCAATAAAGCTAAATGGCAGCCTACTGAATGGGAGAAAATATTTGCAAGTGGTATATATGACAAAGGGCTAATATCCGAGATATATAAAGAACTCATACAATTCAGTCAAAGTACACAAACAATTCAATTAAAAATGGACAGAAGATCTGAAAAGACATTCTTCCAAAGAAGACATTCATGTGGTCAACAGGTACATGAAAAGATGCTCAACATCATTAATTATCAGGGAAATGCAAACTGAACCACAATGAAATATCACTCACATATATTAGAACAACTTTTTAAAAAGACAACAAATAGCAAGTGTTGGGGAAGATGGGACAAAAAGGAGCCTTTGGGTATTGTTGGTGGAAATACAAATTGAAACAAATACTATGGAAAACATTCTGGTGAGTCCTTAAAAAATTAAAAATTAGAGCTACCATATGATCCAGCAATCTCATTTCTTGGTATTTATCCAAAGAAAGCAAAAACACTAACTTGAAGACGTAATATCAATAATTCCCCTTTATTGGAAGGGGATATGTTCCAAGGCCCCAGTGGGTGCCTGAAATATTGGATAGTATCAAATCCTATGTATACTACATTTTCCCTTCTATATGTACATACCAATGATAAATTTTAACATATATTAGGCACAGTAAGATATTAATGACAAATAAAATAGAAAATTATAACAATATACTGCAATAAAAGTTATATGAATATGGTCTCTCTTAAAATATTACACAAATTTAATGACTTTTTCTGTATTAATGAAGCATTTATCATATACTGTGGATGTAACTTTTGCAGTTTGAAGTGCACAAGCAAACATAGCATGGATTTCTTTTCCTTCTTCACAATTTCATGGATAGAAGACTTGTTCTTATCATAGATCCTCACAACCTCAGCACTTTAGTAAGTCAAGAACTTTCACTTTTTCACTTAATGAAAGCACTTTGTGGCTTCTCTTTGGTATATCTGAATTTCTAGTATCCCGACTCTTCTGCTTTGGGGCCATTGTTAAGTAAAATAAGAGTTACTAGAAGACAAGTACTGTGACACTATGGAAGTCTATCCAATAACCAAGGTGGCTATGAAGTAACTAAAAGGAAGATAAATTGGATAAAGGGATGATTTACATCCCAGATTATATGGGATGTGACTGTGTGAGATTTCATTATTCTATTTGTAGTGGTGCACAACTTAAAGCTCCTGAGTTGTTTATTTCTGGAATTTTTCAGTTATTATTTTTGGACTGTGGTTGACTTCAGGAAACTGAAACTGTGGGAAGCAAAACCATGGATAAGGGAGGATTACTTTTTAAACATAATAGTGCTCTGCAAGTGAGTTGAGAACAGAAGAAATCCTAAGAAAGAGCAGCGGAGGTACAGTGGCTTAAAAACTGGAGGAATAATTAAGAAGTCTCCTCCTAGGCACTGAGGATGGGAGCAGGAGTGGACTGGAGGTGAGTGGGAGCTGACAAAGCCTGATTGGTTCAAGGATGACCGTGTCTTGGGAACAAAGCCACCAGACAGACCGTTACAAAGAAGTTGATCTTTACTCAGGGGTGTCCCCAGCATCAGGAATCAAGTACATCATTCAGTACCCAATAGCACACACAGGTAAGAGTTGAAGAAGCACTAGAACTCCAGGGTTTGAGTCATCTACAGGGAGAAGGAGGAGGTAGCTCCAGAGCAGTCTGAGGCTCAGTGCTAAGGTAGGGAGGCTCTCTCCTTAATGCAAGGGATGGGATGAGTCTCAGAAGATCAAGTTAGAGCATAAGAAGAGTACGTATATCCACTGTCAGAGAGCACAGGCTAATTCTAATGAACAGCATTTGGAAAATGCTGAACTCTTAAATTTTAGAAAAAATTTTTTTTCATTCTTTTTCAAATTCCTTTATTTAGATTATTACAGAATTTTGAGCAGAGTTCCCTGTGACATACAGGAGGTCCTTGTTGTTTATCTGTTTTCAATATAGCAGTGTATACATGTCAATCCCAAACTCCTAGTCTATCCCTCCTGCCCACCCTTCTCCCCTGGTAACCACAAGTTCATTCTCTAAGTCTGTGAGTTTGTTTCTGCTTTGTAGATAAGTTCATTTGTATCATTTTACTGGAGTCCACATAAAAGTTATACCATATAATATTTGTCTTTTGCTGTCTGATTTATTAGTATGATCTTCAAGTCTATCATGTTACTTCAAATGGCATTATTTCATTCTTATTTATAGATGCACAATGCTGGAAAGGATTGGGGGCAGGAGGGGAAGGGGACGACAGAGGATGAGATGGCTGGATGGCATCACTGAGTCGATGAACGTGAGCCTCAGTGAACTCCAGGAGATGGTGATGGACAGGGAGGCCTGGCGTGCTGCAGTTCATGGGGTCGCAAAGAGTCGGACACGACTGAGTGACTGAACTGAACTGAACTGAATATCCCATTGTATATATGTACCACATCTTCTTTATTCATTTATATGTTGGTGGACATTTAGCTTGTTTCCATGACTTGGCTATTGTGAACAGTGCTACAGTGAACACTAGGGCAATGAACATTAGGGCAATGGCACCCCACTCCAGTACTCTTGCCTGGAGAATCCCATGGAAGGAGGAGCCTGGTGGGCTGCAGCCCATGGGGTTGCGAAGATTCGGACATGACTGAAGCGACTTAGCAGCAGCGGCATTCTTTTAAACCAAGTTTTATTCTGGATATATGCCCAAGAGTAGGATTCCTGGATCATATGGTAGCTCTACTTTTAGTTTTTTAAGGAACCTTCGTAATGTTCTCCATAGTGAATCTACCAATTAACATTTTCACCAACATAGGAGGGTTCCTTTTTTCTCCACACCGTCTCCAGCATTTATTGTTTATAGATTGTTTGATGAAGCCCATTCTGACTGGTGTGAAGTGATATCTCATTGTAGTATTGATTTTCATTTCCTTAATAATTAGTGATGCTGAGCATCTTTTCCTGTGCTGCCTTGGCCATCTGTATGTCTTCTCTGAAGAAATGTTTGCTTAGATCTTCTGCCCATTTTTTGATTGGGTTGTTTTTAAGGTATTGAGCCACATGAACTGCAAATAAAGAAGTTTAACTGTTAGTAAATTTTAAAGACTAATCCTTCGTTAGTTTAACAAAGGATTAGTTAGTTAATTAGTTTAACTGTTAATTTAACTGTTCGTAAATTTTGAAGACTAATCCTTTGTTGGTCGCATAATTTACAAATATTTTCTCCCAAACTGTGTGTTGTCTTTTAATTTTGTTTATGGCTTTCTTTTCTGTCCAAAAGCTTTAGAGTTTAATTAAGTCCCATTTGTTTATTTTTGCTTTTATTTCCCCTATTGTGGGAGATAGATCAAAAAGATAATGTGATTCATGTCAAAGAGTGTTCTGCCTTGTTTTCCTATAGGAATTTTATAGTATCCTAAATGTATAGTATAGTATAGGTCTTCAATCCATTTTGATTTTTTTTTTTGGCGTGGTATTAAAGTGTATTAATTTTATTTTATTACATTTAGCTGTTCAGTTTTCCCAGCACTATCTATTGAAGAGATTGCCTTTCCTCGTATAGTCTTGTCTCTTTGCCATAGATTAATTGATCATATGGAGAAGTCAATGGCACCATACTCCAGTACTCTTGTCTGGAAAATCCCATGGATTGAGGAGCCTGGTAGGCTGCAGTCCATGGGGTTGCTAAGAGTCAAACACGGCTAAGCGACTTCACTTTCACTTTTCATTTTCATGCACTGGAGAAGGAAATGGCAACCCACTCCAGTGTTCTTGCCTGAAGAATCCCAGGGATGGGAGAGCCTGATGGGCTGCTGTCTATGGGGTTGCACATAGTCGAACATGACTGAAGTGACCTAGCAGCAGTAGCAGCAGCAATAGATCATAGGTGCATGGGTTTTTTCCTGGGCTTTCAATCTGTTCTATTGATCTGTATTTCTGTTTTTGTGCCAGTACTATAGTGTTTTGATGTCTATAGTTTGTAGTACAGTCTAAAGTCAGGGAGCCTGATTCCTCCAGTTCCATTTTTCTTTCTCAAGATTGCTTTGTCTGTTTGGGATCTGTCAGGGAATTTTAAGGAATCCTATATGCTGTTTTTGGTTTCTCAAGGGCCCTCTGTTCCTTGTCAGTTCCTGGAAAACAGGAACAAGTAGAGCTGCATGCAGTTATCAAGACTGAGGTCATGAGGCAGAACACATACATGGATTCCTTTCAGTAACCTTTTGCTGCTGCTGCTGCTAAGTCACTTCAGTCATGTCCGACTCTGTGCAACCTCATAGACGGCAGCCCTCCAGGTTCCCCCATCCCTGGAATTCTCCAGGCAAGAACACTGGAGGGGGTTGCCATTTCCTTCTCCAATGCATGAAAATGAAAAGTGAAAGTGAAGTCGCTTAGTCGTGTTTGACTCTTAGTGACCCCATGGACTGCAGCCCACCAGGTTCCTCCATCCATGGGATTTTCCAGACAAGAGTACTGGAGTGGGGTGCCATTGCCTTCTCCGCAGTAACCTTTTACTTTTCTGTAAAATTACTTAGTCATGTTCCTATTTCCAATACATGGATTGTCTTCTGGCCCTGTATTGATTGTTATTCCCCTAGTTACTGTTGTTATGGCCCTATGACTATTGTTATTCCCTTAGTTACTGTTCTTATGCATCTGGTTTCAGTGTTTTTTACTAAACTTTATTTTTTGCCTAAAGCTTCCTTGTATTACAATATATAAGCACACGCTGCCATGAATAAAGCACCCTTGTTTCACTAGAGACTTGAGTCCCTTGTGTCGTTCTTTTCTTCGCCTTCTTTTTGTTAACTCCTGTCCCCAGGTTCCAGTCTGTCAAGAAGACCATAACAGAGATCTTTTGTGTCTATGTGCTGTGCTGTAGCCTGCCAGGCTCCTCTGTTCATGGGGATTCTCCAGGCAAGAATACTGGAGTAGATTGCCATGCCCTCCACCAGGGGATCTTCCCAACCTGGGGACTGAATCTAGGCCTCCTGCATTGCAGGCAGATTCTTTACCATCTGGGCCACTATAGAGAAGCCCAAGAATACTGGAGTGGGTAGCCTATCCCTTCTCCAGGGGATCTTCCCAACCCAGGAATTGAACTAGGGTCTCCAGCTTTGCAGGTGGATTCTTTACCAGCTGAGCTACCAGGGAAGCCCTTCGTGTGTCTACACAAAGATCTTGCTTTAGTTATGTAAAAAATGCCATTGTTCATTTTATAGAGATTGCATTGAATCTGAAGATTGCCTCAGGTAGTATAGTAATTTTGTCAATATTGATTTTTTCAATCCAAGAACATAGTGTATTTTTCATTTGTTTGTATCATCCTTGATTTCTTTCATTAACATCTTTATAGTTTTCAGAGTACAGGTCTTTTGTCTCCTTAGGTAAGTTTAGTCCTAGGTATCTATTCTTTTTGATATGATGGTAAATGGAATTGTTTCTTTAATTTCTCTTTCTGATTTTCATTTTAGTGTATAGAAGTGCAACAGAATTCTGTGTATTAATGTTGTATCTTGCCATTTTACCAAGTTCACTGATAAACTGAAGTAGGTTTCTGGTAGTGTCTTTAGGATTATCTATGTATAGCCCACTCCAGTACTCTTGCCTGGCAAATCCCATGGACAAAGGAGCCTGGTAGGCTGCAATCCATGGGTCGCTAGGAGTCGGACACAACTGAGCGACTTCGCTTTGACTTTTCACTTTCATGCACTGGAGAAGGAAATGGCAACCCACTCCAGTGTTCCTGCCTGGAGAATCCCAGGGACAGGGAAGCCTGGTGGGCTGCCGTCTCTGGGGTAGCACAGGGTCGGACACAACTGAAGCTACTTAGCAGCAACAGCTATGTGTAGTATTGGAGAAGGCAATGGCAACCCACTCCAGTACTCTTGCCTGGAAAATCCCATGGACAGAGGAGCCTGGTAGGCTGCAGTCCATGGGATTGCTAAGAGTCGGACACGACTGAGCAACTTCACTTTCACGTTTCACTTTCATGCATTGGAGAAGGCAATAGCAACCCATTCCAATGTTCTTGCCTGGAGAATCCCAGGGACAGGGGAACCTGGTGGGCTGCTGTCTATGGGGTCGCACAGTTGGACACAACTGAAGTGACGTAGCAGCAGCAGCAGCAGCAGCATGTATAGTATCATGTCATCTGCAAACAGTGACAGCTTGATGTCTTCTCCATTTTGGATTCATTTATTTATTTTTCTTCTCTGATTACCGTGGCTCAGTTCAGTTCAGTTCAGTCGCTCAGTCATGTCCAACTCTTTGTGACCCCATGAATCGCAGCACACTAGGCCTCCCTGTCCATCACCAACTCCCAGAGTTCACTCATACTCACGCCCATCACGTCCCCTTTGCCTCCTGCCCCCAATCCCTCTCAGCATCAGAGTCTTTTCCAATGAGTCAACTCTTCGCATGAGGTGGCCAAAGTACTGGAGTTTAAGCTTTAGCATCATTCCTTCCAAAGAAAACCAGGTTGAATAAAAGTGGCAAGAGTGGACATCTTTGCCTTGCTCCTGATATTAGAAGAAATATTTTTAGCTTTTCACATTTGAGTATGATGTTAGCTGTGCATTTATCATATATGGCCTTTATTATGTTAGGTTATGTTCCTTCTATGCCCACTTTCTGGATAGTTTTTATCATAAATGTGTGCTGAACTCTTTCAAAAGCTTTTTCTGTATCTTTTGAGATGATCACATGGTTTTTATTCTTCAGTTTGTTAATGTGGTGTATCACACTGATTGATTTGGATTACTAAAAAATCCTTGTATCCTTGGATTATCCACTTGTATCAGGTGGATAAATCCCACTTGATCATGGTGTATAACCACACGTTTTATTGCTGGCTTTGATTGCTAGTATTTTGTTGAGTAGTTTTGCATCTATGTTCATCAGTGATAGTGGCCTGTAATTTTCCTTTTTGTAGTATCTTTGTCCGGAAGAATGAGTTTGGGAGAATTCCTTCCTCTGCAGTTTTGTTTGAAATAGTTTCAGAAGGATAGGTATTAACTTTTTACATGTTTGATAGAATTCACCTGTGAAACCATCTGGTCCTAAACTTTTGCTTGTAGGGGTTTTTAAATCACACTTTCAGTGTCAGTGCTTGTGATGGATCTGTTTCCTTTTTAAATTTTTTAAAATTAATTTTAAAATTATTTTATATTTTTTGTTGTGCTGGGTCTTCACATAGTCTTTTTCTGATTGCAGAGAGTGGGGGCTACTTTCTAGTTGTGGTTCATGGACTTTTCATTGCAGAGCATGGGCTCTAGGTGCATGGGTTTCAGCAGCTGCAGCACACAAGCTCAGTAGTTGCGGCTTGCTGGCTCTATGGCACCGGCTCAGTAGTTGTAGCGTATGGAATTAGTTGCTCCATGGCATGTGGAATCCTCATGGGCCAGGGATTGAACATATTTGCCCTGCAATGACATGTGGATTCCTATCCACTGTACCACCTGGGAAGTCCAGTTGGCCTGTTTCTGGTTTGTTTCTTTTTTTCTCTCTCTCTTCTGTTTCAGTCTTGATAGATTATAACCTTTTAAGAATTTGACCTTTTCTCCAGGTTGTCCATTTTACTGGCATATTTGCTTATTGTAGTCTCTTATGATTCTTTGTATTTCTGTGGTGTCCATTGTAACTTCTTCACTTTCATTTGTAATTTTATTGATTTGAGTTCTCCCCTTTTTTTCCTGATGAGTCTGGCTAAGGGTTTATCAATCTTGTTTAACTTTTCAAAGAATGAGTTGGAAAAAAACTGAACTCTTTGCCGAGGTCTTTTCTTGGGCAAAGAGAATGTTTGATTTGGTCTAGCAGCCGAAAGAGAGGATTGTGGTGAGTAGAAGGAACCAGGGCTGGGTGCCCTGCTGAGCTGGCTAGGTTGATGCAGGTAGACATTATTTCATTTGAACAAACAATATACGCTTTCTATCTTAATCTGTTTTTACAGTTTGAACTTTGTTTTCTTTTTGCATGGTTTCTCAGTAAAAATTCTTTTGCAAAAGTCACACTTATTGAGTCTTTCATAAAAATGTGGAGTTAAGAGCACACACTGGACTCTGGAGACAAACTTCTAAGACTGTTAGCTTTGTGCTTACTATCTGCGTGTCTCTGAGCAAATGTCTTTACTTTCCTAATCTTCCCTGTTCATGTTGTAAAGTACATTGTGAGGATTAAGTGAGATAATTTCCATAAAGCTCATTACATACTATTAGAGTTCAGTCAGTGTTATCTGTATGTTTATTAATGTTAGCCAGGTGAAGAGGCAAGGTGGTACTGGGAGGGTTTTCTGTCTCCTAGCTTTAAGGGAGATATCTTTGTATTTGTGAAAGAAGAGATATGTTCTGCTTTGGGCATGTTGAAATTGTTAAGTCAGTGGAAATCTGGGTTGAATTATAGCTCAAGGTCTAGAGTTCAGAATGGGACAAAGCAGAAGATTTGACTTTGTGTGTTAAGATGCAGAGATGGTCATTCAAACAGAATGTCCAAGAAGAGTGCTTGAGATAAAGAGGAGAAGCCATGTTTCCAGGATGTCTGTCTTTTATATTCAAGGATTATCAGAGGAAATAGACTTTGAAGGGGATCAGAATGAGCAGCCAGAGATAAATAAAAAAGCAGGATAGAGAAAGGTTGGGGAAGTCAAAGGAGGCATGTTTAACTATGGAAGGAATTGTCAAGGAAGATAAGTCAAGTGAGCCAGAATTAGAGGTGGCCATGAAATCTGGCAATTATTATATCACTTATTTCCTTGGTCAGGGGAGGCAATGGAGCAGTCCTGACAAAACCAAACTGCTGTTGGTTGAAAATAAAAGGACATATTTACACATTAAAGGAAAAATCAGATTATAAAATCGTATACTTAGTATGACCCATTGTTTACTTAAAACAATGAAAAGAGATTTAAGAAATTTTTATATTGGTGATGGCATTAAAGCATAATAATTTCTTTGGTAATACCAATTGTTAATTGTTTTTAATGGAGAAGGCAATGGCACCCCACTCCAGTACTCTTGCCTGGAAAATCCCATGGACGGAGGAGCCTGGAAGGCTGCAGTCCATGGGGTCACGGAAAGTTCAAGTTTCCCCCTCTCTTTTTTTTTCTCACTTGCTTCTCATACTATTTGCCTTTTATCCTTTTCCATTATATTTTATTACCTGATATTGAACATAGTTCCCTGTGCTATATAATAGGATTTTTTTTATGTTTTACACTTGTATTGCCAGTCCCAAACGCCTAATTTATATCTTCTCCCTACCTATTTTCCTCTTTGGTAGCCATGACTTTGTTTTCTATCTATGATCTGTTTCTATTTTTTTTAATTGGAGGATAATTGCTTTACAATGTTGTATCAGTTTCACCATATAACAATGTGAATCAATCAATATTATCTTTATATATATATATACATATACATATATGTGTGTATATATATATATATTTATATATATCGCTCAGTCGTGCCAACTCTTTGCGACCCCATGGACTGTAGCCCACCAAGCTCCTCTGTCCATGGGATTCTTCAGGCAAGAGTACTGGAGTGGGGTGCCATTTCCTTCTCCATATAAGTTATATATCTCCATGTATATAGGTAAAATCCCTCCCTCTTCAGTCTCCCTAGTCTCCCTCCCATCCCACCCATCTAGGTCATTACAGAATTCCAGACTGGGCTCCCTGTGTTATGTAGCAGCTTCCCACTAGTTATCTGTTTTACACATGATAGTGTATATACGTCAATGCTACTTTCTTAATTTGCCCTACCCTCTCTTTCCCCTGCTGTGTCCACAAGTTCATTCTCTGTGTCTGCATCTTCATTCCTTTGCCACAAACATGTTCATCAGTACTATTTCTCCAGATTCCGTGTGTATGTGTTACTATGTGATATTTTTTCTGTTTTGTGAGTTCATTTATATAATATTTTAGATTCCACATATAAGTTATATCATATGATATTAGTCTTTCTCCATCTGACTTACTTCATTGAGTATGATAATCTCTAGGTCCATCCATACTGCTGTATTATTTCACTCTTTTTTATGGCTGAATGGTATTCCATTGTGTGTGTATAGGCACACCTCTGTGTAGTGTGTGTATGTGTATCATCTTTATCTATTGAACTGTTGATGAATATTTAGGTTGTTTCCATATCTTGGAAATTGTACGTTTTGATGCTATGAACATTTGGGTGCATATATCTTTATGAATTAGAGTTTTCATCTTTTCTGGATATATGCTCAGGAGTGGAATTGCTGGATTTGGAGAAGGCAATGGCACCCCAAATCCACTACTTTTGCCTGGACAATCCCATGGACGGAGGAGCCTGGTAGGCTGCAGTCCATGGGGTAGCCAAGAGTCGGACACGACTGAGCGACTTCACTTTCACTTTTCACTTTCATACATTGGAGAAGGAAATGGCAACTCATTCAAGTGTTCTTGCCTGGAGAATCTCAGGGACGAGGAAGGCTGGTGGGCTGCCTTCTATGGGGTCGCACAGAGTCGGACACGACTGAAGTGACTTAGCATGGTAATTCTAGTTTTAGTTTTTTAAATAACTTCCATATTACTTTCCATAGTTGCTGCACCAATTTACATTCTCACCAAAAGTGGAAGAGGATTCTTTTTCTCTATACCCTCTCCAGCATTTGTTATCTGCAGACTTTAAAAAATAAACAAATTTATTTTAATTGGAGGCTAATTACTTTATAATATTGTAGTGCTTTTTGCCATACATTGACATGAATCAGCCATGGGTGTACATATGTTCCCCATCCTGACCCCCTCTCCCACCTCCCTCCCCATCCCATCCCTCAGGGTCATCCCAGTGCACCAGCCCTGAGCACCCTGTCTCATGCACAGAACCTGGACCGGCAATCTCTTTCACATATGATAATATACATGTTTCAATGCTGTTCTCTCAAATCATCCCACCCTTGCCTTCTCCCAGAGTCCAAAAGACTGTTCTAAACATCTGTGTTTCTTTTGCTGTCTCAGATATAGGGTCATTGTTACCATCTTTCTAAATTCCATGTATATGCATTAGTATACTGTATTGGCATTTTTCTTTCTGACTTACTTCACTCTGTATAATAGGCTCCAGTTTCATCTACCTCATTAGAACTGAGTCAAATGCATTCTTTTTAATGGCTGAGTAATATTCCATTGTGTTTATGTACCATAGCTTTCTTATCCATTCATCTGCTGATGGACATTTAGGTTGCTTCCATGTCCTGGCTATTGTACACAGTGCTGCGATGAACATTGGGGTACATATGTCTCTTTCAATTCTGGTTTCCTCAGTGTGTATGCCCAGCAGTGGGATTGCTGAGTCATGTGGTAGTTCTAGTTCCAGTTTTTAAAGGAATCTCCACACTAATCTCCATAGTGGCTGTACTAGTTTGCATTCCTACCAACAGTGTAAGAGGGTTCCCTTTTCTCCATACCCTCTCTAGCATTTATTGCTTGTACACTTTTTGATAGCAACCATTCTGACTGGTGTGAGATGGTACCTCATTGTGGTTTTGATTTTCATTTCTCTGATAATGAGTGATGTTGAGCATCTTTTCATGTGTTTGTTAGCCATCTGTATTGTCTTCTTTGGAAAAATGTCTGTTTAGTTCTTTGGCCCATTTTTTGATTGGGTCATTTATTTTTCTGGAATTGAGCTACAGGAGCTGCTTTTATATTTTTGAGATTAATTCTTTATCAGTTGCTTCTTTTGCTATTATTTTCTCCCATTCTGAAGGCTATATTGAGAAGACTCTTGAGAGTCCCTTGGACTGCAAGGAGATCCAACCAGTCCATTCTGAAGGAGATCAACCCTGGGATTTCTTTGGAAGGAATGATGCTAAAGCTGAAACTTTAGTACTTTGGCCACCTCATGTGAAGAGTTGACTCATTGGAAAAGACTCTGATGCTGGGGTGTATTGGGTGCAGGAGAAGGGGACGACCGAGGATGAGA
>SJYC01095593.1:0-31497 GCA_006408675.1 Madoqua kirkii
TGTGTATATATATATATATTTATATATATCGCTCAGTCGTGCCAACTCTTTGCGACCCCATGGACTGTAGCCCACCAAGCTCCTCTGTCCATGGGATTCTTCAGGCAAGAGTACTGGAGTGGGGTGCCATTTCCTTCTCCATATAAGTTATATATCTCCATGTATATAGGTAAAATCCCTCCCTCTTCAGTCTCCCTAGTCTCCCTCCCATCCCACCCATCTAGGTCATTGCAGAATTCCAGACTGGGCTCCCTGTGTTATGTAGCAGCTTCCCACTAGTTATCTGTTTTACACATGATAGTGTATATACGTCAATGCTACTTTCTTAATTTGCCCTACCCTCTCTTTCCCCTGCTGTGTCCACAAGTTCATTCTCTGTGTCTGCATCTTCATTCCTTTGCCACAAACATGTTCATCAGTACTATTTCTCCAGATTCCGTGTGTATGTGTTACTATGTGATATTTTTTCTGTTTTGTGAGTTCATTTATATAATATTTTAGATTCCACATATAAGTTATATCATATGATATTAGTCTTTCTCCATCTGACTTACTTCATTGAGTATGATAATCTCTAGGTCCATCCATACTGCTGTATTATTTCACTCTTTTTTATGGCTGAATGGTATTCCATTGTGTGTGTATAGGCACACCTCTGTGTAGTGTGTGTATGTGTATCATCTTTATCTATTGAACTGTTGATGAATATTTAGGTTGTTTCCATATCTTGGAAATTGTACGTTTTGATGCTATGAACATTTGGGTGCATATATCTTTATGAATTAGAGTTTTCATCTTTTCTGGATATATGCTCAGGAGTGGAATTGCTGGATTTGGAGAAGGCAATGGCACCCCAAATCCACTACTTTTGCCTGGACAATCCCATGGACGGAGGAGCCTGGTAGGCTGCAGTCCATGGGGTAGCCAAGAGTCGGACACGACTGAGCGACTTCACTTTCACTTTTCACTTTCATACATTGGAGAAGGAAATGGCAACTCATTCAAGTGTTCTTGCCTGGAGAATCTCAGGGACGAGGAAGGCTGGTGGGCTGCCTTCTATGGGGTCGCACAGAGTCGGACACGACTGAAGTGACTTAGCATGGTAATTCTAGTTTTAGTTTTTTAAATAACTTCCATATTACTTTCCATAGTTGCTGCACCAATTTACATTCTCACCAAAAGTGGAAGAGGATTCTTTTTCTCTATACCCTCTCCAGCATTTGTTATCTGCAGACTTTAAAAAATAAACAAATTTATTTTAATTGGAGGCTAATTACTTTATAATATTGTAGTGCTTTTTGCCATACATTGACATGAATCAGCCATGGGTGTACATATGTTCCCCATCCTGACCCCCTCTCCCACCTCCCTCCCCATCCCATCCCTCAGGGTCATCCCAGTGCACCAGCCCTGAGCACCCTGTCTCATGCACAGAACCTGGACCGGCAATCTCTTTCACATATGATAATATACATGTTTCAATGCTGTTCTCTCAAATCATCCCACCCTTGCCTTCTCCCAGAGTCCAAAAGACTGTTCTAAACATCTGTGTTTCTTTTGCTGTCTCAGATATAGGGTCATTGTTACCATCTTTCTAAATTCCATGTATATGCATTAGTATACTGTATTGGCATTTTTCTTTCTGACTTACTTCACTCTGTATAATAGGCTCCAGTTTCATCTACCTCATTAGAACTGAGTCAAATGCATTCTTTTTAATGGCTGAGTAATATTCCATTGTGTTTATGTACCATAGCTTTCTTATCCATTCATCTGCTGATGGACATTTAGGTTGCTTCCATGTCCTGGCTATTGTACACAGTGCTGCGATGAACATTGGGGTACATATGTCTCTTTCAATTCTGGTTTCCTCAGTGTGTATGCCCAGCAGTGGGATTGCTGAGTCATGTGGTAGTTCTAGTTCCAGTTTTTAAAGGAATCTCCACACTAATCTCCATAGTGGCTGTACTAGTTTGCATTCCTACCAACAGTGTAAGAGGGTTCCCTTTTCTCCATACCCTCTCTAGCATTTATTGCTTGTACACTTTTTGATAGCAACCATTCTGACTGGTGTGAGATGGTACCTCATTGTGGTCTTGATTTGCATTTCTCTGATAATGAGTGATGTTGAGCATCTTTTCATGTGTTTGTTAGCCATCTGTATTGTCTTCTTTGGAAAAATGTCTGTTTAGTTCTTTGGCCCATTTTTTGATTGGGTCATTTATTTTTCTGGAATTGAGCTACAGGAGCTGCTTTTATATTTTTGAGATTAATTCTTTATCAGTTGCTTCTTTTGCTATTATTTTCTCCCATTCTGAAGGCTATATTGAGAAGACTCTTGAGAGTCCCTTGGACTGCAAGGAGATCCAACCAGTCCATTCTGAAGGAGATCAACCCTGGGATTTCTTTGGAAGGAATGATGCTAAAGCTGAAACTTTAGTACTTTGGCCACCTCATGTGAAGAGTTGACTCATTGGAAAAGACTCTGATGCTGGGGTGTATTGGGTGCAGGAGAAGGGGACGACCGAGGATGAGATGGCTTGATGGCATCACAGACTCGATGGACGTGTGTCTGAGTGAACTCCGAGAGATGGTGATGAACAGGGAGGCCTGGCGTGCTGTGATTCATGGGGTCGCAAAGAGCTGGACACGACTGAGCGACTGAACTGACTGACTGACTGATAGTTTGGAAGTTTACCTTCCTCTGCAATTTTCTGGAAGAGTTTGAGTAGGATAGGTGTTAGCTCTTCTCTAAATTTTTGGTAGAATTCATCTGTGAAGCTGTCTGGTCCTGAGCTTTTGTTTGCTGAAAGATTTCTGATTACAGTTTCAACTTCCCTGCTTGTGATGGGTCTGTTAAGATTTTCTGTTTCTTCCTGGTTCTGTTTGGGAAAGTTATACTTGTTTAAGAATTTGTCCATTTCTTCCAAGTTGTCCATTTTATTGGCATATAGTTGCAGTAGTAGTCTCTTATTATCCTTTGTATTTCTGTGTTTGTTGTGATTTCTTCATTTTCATTTCTAATTTTGTTGATTTGATTCTTCTCCCTTTTTTTCTTGATGAGTCTAGCTAATTGTCTATTTTATTTATCTTCTCAAAGAATTAGCTTTTAGCTTTGTTGATTTTTGCTATGGTCTCCTTTGTTTCTTTTTCATTTATTTATGCTCTAATTTTTATGATTTCTTTCCTTCTACTAACGTTGGGTTTCTTGATTTCTTACTTTTCTAGTTGTTTTAGGTGTAAAGTTATGTTATTTATGTGATTTTCTTTCTTGAGGTAAGCTTGTATTGCTATAAACCTTCCCCTTAGCATTGCTTTTACTGAGTCCCATAGGTTTGGGGTTGTTGTGTTTTCATTTTCATTCATTTATATGCATATTTTGATTTCTTTTGTGATTTGTTGATTATTCAGAAGCGTGTTGTTTAGCCTCAATATGTTGGTACTTTTAATCTTTTTTTTCCTGTAGTGGACATATAATCTTACTGCATTGCGATCAGAAAAGATGCTTGGAATGATTTCAATTGTTTTGAATTTACCAAGGCTACATTTATGGCCCAAGATGTGATCTATCCTGGAGAAGATTCCGTGTGCACTTGAGAAAAAGGTGACATTCATTGTTTTGGGGTGAAATGTCCTATAGATATCAATTAGGTCTAAGTGATCTATTGATTCATTTAAAATTTGTGTTTCCTTGCTAATTTTCTGTTTAGGTGATCTATCCATTGATGTGAATGGAGTATTAAAGTCTTCTACTATTATTGTGTAACTGTTATTTCCCCTTTCATACTTGTTAGCATTTGCCTTACATATTGTTGTGCTCCTATGATGGGTGCATATATATTTGTAATTGTTATATCTTCTTGGATTGATCCTTTGATCACTGTGTAGTGTCCTTCTTTATCTCTTTTCACAGCCTTTATTTCAAAGTCTACTTTATCTGATATGAGTATTGCTACTCCTGCTTTCTTTTGGTCTCCATTTGCATAGAATATCTTTTTTTCTAGCCCTTCACTTTCAGTCTGTATGTGTCCCTTGTTTTGAGGTGGATCTCTTGTAGGCAGCATATATAGGGGTCTTGTTTTTGTATCTATTCAGCCAGTCTTTGTCTTTTGGTTGGGGCATTCAGCCCATTTACATTTAAGGTAATTATTGATAAGTATGATCCCATTGCCCTTTACTTTGTTGTTTTGGGTTCGAGTTTATACACCTTTTCTGTGTTTCCTGTCTAGAGAAGATCGTTTAGCATTTTTTGGAGAGCTGGTTTGGTGGTAGTGAATTCTCTCAGCTTTTGCTTGTCTGTAAAGCTTTTGATTTCTCCTGCATGTTTGAATGAGATCCTAGTTGGGTACAGTAATCTGGGTTGTAGGTTTTTCTCCTTCATCACTTTAAGTATGTCTTGCTGTTCTCTTCTGGCCTGAAGGATTTCTATTGAAAGATCAGTTGTTATCCTTATGGGAATCCCCTTGTATGTTATTTGTTGTTTTTTCCTTGCTGCTTTTAATATTTGTTTTTGTGTGTGTGTGTGTCTGATATCTGTTAGTTTGATTAATATGTGTCTTAGAGTGTTTCACCTTGAGTTTATCCTGTTTGGGGCTCTCTGGATTTCTTGGATTTGGGTGACTATTTCCTTCCCCATTTTAGGGAAATTTCCAACTATTACCTCCTCAAGTATTTTCTCATAGCCTTTCGTTTTATCTTCTTCTTCTAGGACTCCTATGATTTGAATGTTGGGGCATTTGGCATAGTCCCAGAGGTCTCTGAGGTTGTCCTCAATTCTTTTAATTCTTTTTTCCTCTGTGCTTCATTTATTTCCACCATTCTATCTTCCACCTCACTTATTGCCAGTTCCAGCTGGCAAAATCGAGCAGGTCCTGCAAAGGGGGCAATGCGGCCAAGAAAGAAAGAAATAAAACAAGAAACAAAGAATAGGGTCGAGAGTATCAGGTGCAGCAGGCCTCAGAGCAAGCCTACATACACTGACCCCAGCTTTATTTCAAATGCAGCTTTTTTATGTTTTTCAAGGAAGAAAACAGAACAATAAATTCTTTCTGAATTACATAAACATCTTAAGTTTGTCAGCCGACTTCACGGGTTCCCATGCCATGCAACCTGTTGCTTCTATTAAGATCCTCCAACAATACTTATGATAAAGGTCTGTGTGCATAAACAACAAGTCAAGGACCCAGATGTCTGCTTGAGATGCAGCCACGAAACACAGGAGTGGTGGGACAGAGAGCTATGTTTGTGCTAAACAAACCCTTATGATGAGGCAGCTCCCAGAGCTATGTCTTGAGAACAATACCCCTTTCCCAGGACAGCTCCCTGCAACTTATCCTATCTTCTACATCAGTTATTATACTTTTGGTTCCCTACAGTGTTTTTGATCTCAGTTATTGCATTATTCCTTATTGATTGACTCTTTTTTATTTCTTCTAGGTCCTTGTTAAACATTTCTTGCATCTCTCAATCCTTGTCTATAGACTATTTGTCTGTAACTCCATTTAGTTTTCAAGATTTTGGATCATTTTTGCTATCATTATTCTGAATTCCTTTTCAGGTAGACTCTATATCTCCTCCTCCTTGGTTTGGTGGGCTTTTATCATGTTCCTTTACCTACTGAATATTTCTCTGCCTTTTCATCTTGTTTAGGGTGTTTGGGGTGGCTTTTCTGTATGCTGGAAGTCAGTGGTTCCTCTTTATTGTGGAAGTTCCTCCCTGTGGGTGGGGTTGGATGAGTGTCTTGTTAAGGTTTCCTGGTCTGGGAAGCTTGTGTAAGTGTTCTGTTGGGTGGATCACTGACACAAGAGGAACTGGATCTCTTCTCTCTGGAGTGCAACAAAGTATCCAGTAGTGAGTTTTGAGGTGTCTATGGGTTTGGTGTGACCTTGGGCAGCCTGTATACTAATGCTCAGGGCTATGTTCCTACATTGCTGGAGAATTAGCATGGTATTTCTTTCTCTGGAACTTGTTGGCCCTTGGGTGGAGCTTGGTTTCAGTGTAGGTATGGAGGCTTTTGGATGAACTCTTGTCGATTAATGTTCCTGGAGTCACATGTTTTCTAGTGCTCTCAGAAAACTGAGATTTGGGAATTTAAGCCTCCTGCCTCTGGTTTTCAGTCTTATTCTATGGTAGCCTCAAGACTTCTCCATCCATACAGCACCAATGATAAAACATCTAGGTTAATGGAGAAAAGATTCTCCACAGTGAGGGACATCCAGAGAGGTTCGCAGAGTTACATGGAGAAGAGAAGAAGGAGGAGGGAGACAGAGGTGAGCAGGAGGAGAAAAGGGGGAATCAAAAGGGGAGAGTGCAATCTAGCCAATAATCAAATCCCTATATGCTCCCCACAGCCTGGAACACCCAGAGAGGCTCACGGAGTTATATAGAGAAGAGAAGAGGGAGGAAGGAGATAAAGGTGATCAGGAGGGGAGTCAAAAGGAGGGAGATGGATCTAGCCAGTAATCAATTCCCAGAGTATTCCCCACAGCCCAGAAAACCCAAAGAGATTCACAGAGTTGGGTAGAGAAGAGAAGGGGGAGGGAGGAGATAGAGGTGATCTGGGGGAGAAAAAGGAGAGTCAAAAGGAGGAGAGGGCAACCAAGCCAGTAATCTCACTCATAATGGGTACTGAAGATTAGATTCTTAAAGGTACAAAACTGATAACAAATACTAGAAAGCAAAATTAAAATCTAGAGGTTAGACTCTCAAAAATACAATATTTTAAAAAAGCAGAATCACAAAAATTATAAAAAGTATATATGGAATTTGAGCATTCTTTGGCATTGCCTTTCTTTGGAATTGGAATAAAAATGGACTTTTTCCAGTCCTGTGGCCACTGCTGAGTTTTCAAAATTTGCTGACATATTGGTGCACCACTTTCACAGCATCATCTTTTTAGGACTTGAAATAGCTCAACTGGAATTGCATCACCTTCACTAGCTTTGTTTGTAATGGTGCTTCCTAAGGCCCACTTGACTTCTCATTCTAGGATGTCTGGCTCTAGGTGGGTGTGAGTGATCATACCATCATGAATATCTATGTCATGAAGATCTTTTTTGTACAGTTTTTCTGTGTATTCTTGCCACCTCTTCTTAATATCTTCTGCTTCTGTTAGGTCCATATTATTTCTGTCCTTTATTGAGCCCATCTTTGCATGAAATGTTCCCTTGGTATTTCTAATTTTCTTGAAGAGATCTCTAATCTTTCCCATTCTGTTGTTTTCCTCTATTTATTTTCATTGATCACTGAGGAAGGCTTTCTTATCTCTCCTTGCTATTCTGTAGAAATCTGCATTCAAATGGGTATATCTTTTCTTATATCCTTTTCTTTTCACTTCTTTTCTTTTCACAGCTATTTGTAAGGCCTCCTCAGACAGCCATTTTGCTTTTTTGCAATTTTGGGGGGGAATGGTCTTGATCCCTGTCCCCTATACAATGTCATGAGCTTCGTCCATAGTTTATCAGGCACTCTGTCTATCAGATCTAGTCCCTTAAATCTATTTCTTACTTCCACTGTATAGTCATAAGGGATTTAATTTAGATCATAACTGAATAGTCTAGGGGTTTTTCTTACTTTCTTCAATTTCAGTCTGAATTTGGCAATAAGGAGTTCATGACCTGAGCCACAGGCAGCTCCTGGTCTTGTTTTTGATGATTGAATAGAGCTTCTCCATCTTTGGCTGCAAAGAATATAATCAATCTGATTTCCGTGTTGACCATCTGGTGATGTCCACGTGTAGAGTCTTCTCTTGTGTTGGAAGAGGGTGTTTGCTATTGTGGGGCCCTAAATGAGAAACCTTAAAAAGAAAGGGGCTAGCTTTGTGGTCAGAAACTAAGATGGCGCCTGGTGGAAGAGATGGGGGCGTGGTCTATGTTGTTTGTCAAAGTTTTTTGATTGGCTCTCTTGATTTCTGTGCACGTAGATAGCGCGTGATCTCCATAGACTCCTGTTATGATGAAGGCACATGACGATTTGACCTTTAATGTGATTGGTGCAACTATGGAAAGTCCCTCCTAAAACCCCTCTGCTTACCTATATAAGCTGGGAGTTTGCGGCAATAAAGTGGAACTGCTTGGTTGGAACCATTGTCGCGTCTGATTGTCTCTCGCTTGCCGAGGGGCTGGGTTGGCAGACAGCAGGCTCACCTCTCCTCGGGACTCCTCGGTTTTGCTGAGGGAAGTTCCACTGCCTCTCTCTTTCTAAAGAGTGCCCCCGCAGAAACTGGCACCCAACGTGGGGTGTGAAGCGGATGGATGGAGGTGGTGACACCGTGCGGCTCTGAAAGAAGGAGCGACGAAGGACCCTAGGCTGGTTGAAGCACGGAGCTCCCTTTAGAGGAGTATCTCCTGAGGTAAGCTGGACTTCAAGGTGGGTCCCCCTCTGTTTTGAGGGAAGTGGCAAAAACTCTCTTGACTTATTTTCCTTCTCCTCTTCTTTTCTGATCTGTCCTTAATTTCTCTTTCCAGAGTTTCAGTGAACAGGGGAACGGTTGTGGAGGCAATTGATAAGTCCTGGCTAAGGCCACTCTCTGGCAGACTTTGAAGGCCCCGCAACAGGTAAGCCTCAGTAACTAGAGCCTGACTGGGTGAAACTCCCCTTTAATCATTCTTAACTGAGGATGTGGCCTAGAATCTTCCCTGTGGGCACAGATCAGGCACTTAAAGGCCATTAGGGCGCCTGCCACTTGATGACTCCTGTGACAGGATAAAGGGGTCACAGAATGGGCTAGAAACCTCTAGGATGCCTGCCCCCAGCAAGAAAATTTCTGTGCAATGACACAGGCACATAAACAGTTCCCAAAGCATACCATAAGCCCAACTTTCTGGCCGCCACCACTCCCTGTAGGATTTTTGGTGGTTGTCCTCAGTGACTTTTCTTTCTATTCTCTCTCGGCAGCATGGGAAATATCAGCAAGTCTGATGAGCCTGCACTCAAGGCGCTGAGATATATGCTTATAAGTAGGGACTTGAGATTTCTGACTCTCAGGCCATTAAGGTCTGGGGGACCATTGTATGGTTGGCCCCTTGGATTGCTTCAGCCAATCTGTTCTCTTGGGACACTTGGGATTGAGTACAAACCCTAACTAGGCAGCGAGAGGCTCGATATGGTGAGGAGCCTCCTTTAGGGTTCTGTCTGACCATTTCGGCCCTCAAGCTCTGCTTTTCATGGAGCGAGGAGCATGTCACTGATATGGGTGCCCCCAATTCAAAATCAGAAAGACAATGGGAAAAGTTTGATGAGGAATGAGTCATGTTGGACAAAGATATAGCAAAAGAGACTGTAGGGAATAAAGACTCTAGGGTGAATAGTGGGCCATCGGAGCCTTTTGGGGATGATAAAGGGGCGGAAGAGAATAGAGACTCCTCTGATGCCTCGGGACCAGAAGCCCAGGGGAGAGATCTGTGCCCCTCCCTGCTTCCCCCATTTGAGGAAGTTTCGGGAGCACCTTAGGTGGGAGAGACAATGAGGTCACCTTGGAAAGGGAGAACCTATCCTGGGTACCCTTGGGGATCCCCACTGCCCTTTACTGGCCTGACTCAAGCCTTTCCTGTAAATGTTAACCTGGAGGAGAATAGGCCAGCAGCCTGGTACCCTGGGAGGCCAATGATTTAAAAGAGCTCAAAAAGGCAGTGGCAGAGGACGGCCTGAACTACCTGTGGGCAGAAATTATTCTCCAGGGCCTGGCTCATCAACCTTGTACGACCCAGGACTGGAAGATGCTATGTAAGGCAGTGCTCCCCAGCAACATCTATATCAAATGGTGTGCCTTTTTCAAGGAAGAGTGTCATGCTCAGGCTGCAAGAAATCAAGCTGCCAACCCTGCTATCCCAGTGACTTTTGGGATGTTGTCAGGGATGGCAGATCAATGGAGTACGGGACCTCAACAGGCCTCCATTCCTGCTCCTTATACAAGTCAGGTACGGGCCATATGCCTGGCCGCCTGGAAGAAGCTTGCAGAGGGCCTCAGTGAGCCCCCTATATCGGGCATCACTCAAAAAATAACGAAGACCTCTCCACCTTCATAGATTGAGTGGAAAAGAGTATACAGAAAAAATTCCCTCTGGGACCCCTGAGAGATCAATTTGTTAAGCTATTAGTATGGGAAGGGATGAACTCAGACCATAAGTTGGCTTGTGCAGGACAGAAAGACCGCTCTATGGAGCGATGGATTATAGCCACCAAAGACGTGGGGACACAAAGCCATCAGACCCACTCTATTTTGACTGCCCTTCAGGCTCAGACTGAAGCCCTTACCGAGGCGATGACCAAGGCCCTCTCCACTATGATGGCCTGTGGGGGGAACCACACCTAAGAGACCCTTAGTCCCCTCAAAATCAGATCAATGCTTTGGCTGAGAACAAGAGGGGCACTATAAGAAGGATTGCCCTCAAGGCGGAGGAAGACCTACTGGTCGGAGACCCCCCACTACTCCATGCCCGTGGTGTAGGAAGGGATATCACTGGAAGGCAGAGTGCAAATATAAATTTGATATACTATGATGGCCTGTGGGGGGAACCACACCTAAGAGACCCTTAGTCCCCTCAAAATCAGATCAATGCTTTGGCTGAGAACAAGAGGGGCACTATAAGAAGGATTGCCCTCAAGGCGGAGGAAGACCTACTGGTCGGAGACCCCCCACTACTCCATGCCCGTGGTGTAGGAAGGGATATCACTGGAAGGCAGAGTGCAAATATAAATTTGATAAAGATGGCAAGCCTTTAAACTAGATGAGGGGCAACCCCCAGACCCGTCACCCCAAGGGGGACCTCGTTTCTTGCCAGGTCATATTGAAAAACCCTTCTCCGGATGTGGCTTGCTCCAGCTGCCTACAAGACTAATGGGGATCAATAAGGCCAAAGAGCCCCCAGAGCCAATTGGACTGTGCCTATTGTGCCTGGATTAAGGCCTAAAATGGATATTACCATAGGAGGAAAGAGATTTCAATGTCTGATTGACACGGGAGCTGATCGGACTGTCCTCAGGGCAGAGGAGGTCCCACCTAGCTGGAAATTGGTCCCTGGGCGTCAATTATTGGGCATTGGGAGTAACACTCAATCTAAAGAGACTGCTGAGTGGCTCCCCTGGAAAGATGGTGATGGTTCTACAGGAGAGGTTTGGCCCCTGATAGCTTCTGGATTGAATGCAAATCTGCTTGGCCAGGATATTTTGGGACAAGCAGATGTATATATTACTACTGATTATAGGGGCTCTTATGATGACCTCCTCAATGAGGAAGAATATCAACAACATTATAAACCTTCTCCCATACCAAACCATAGGGGAGATCCTGAATTTGATAAACTTTGCAAGAGAGAGCCTCTAACCCGATGGAAGGTGCCTCCCCCAATCCTAAGGGCCACTGCCCTCCAGGTCCCTCCTATACAATGGAAATCCAGACCCAAATATGAGTGGAGCAATGGCCTCTTCCATCCACTAAGCTACAAGCCCTTAGAGAAATCATCTCTGAACAACTAAATTTGTGACATATCCGCCCTTCTACCAGCCCTGGAATACCCTGATATTTGTAATCAAAAAATCCTCTGGAAAATGGAGGATGTTACAAGATCTTAGAAAGATCAATGAGAGAATGATCATCCGAGGGACACCCCTAAGGGGGTTACCCTGGATACCAGCTATTCCTAGTAATTTATGTCTTATGGTAATATATATCAAAGACTGTTTCTTTTCTATACCTCTACAATCCCAAGATTGCCTTTTCGGTACCCTCCACTAACTTCGAGGGGCCTGATGAGCGTTTTGAATGGACAGATTTACCACAGGGAATGGCAAACAGCCCTGCCTATTGTCAAAATTATGTAAAAGATCTTCTCCAGCCAGTTAGAAATCTGATATATATTAAATTTATGTTTATATGAATGATATCATCTTGGGTGCCCCTACTGCTGAACAGCTGACAGAAGCATATAAAATTTTACGAACCTGTCTATCAAAAGGGAGACTCCATATATCCTCTGATAAAGTCCAGGTTGTCCTGCCTTTTAAGATTTTGGGATCTCAGCTGTCCCTAGAAGATGTGAGCCCCCTAAAACCTAAGCTATACATCCAAGACTCCCACTCCCTGACTGGCCTACAACTAGTCTTGGGAGAGCTCAATTGGCTACAACCCTGGATTCCTGTTTCGACAGGCCAACTCTTGCCCCTCTTTGATCTATTAAAAGATAGACAGCCCAATGATGAGATAACCCTTCTACCTTCCCACAGAAAGATCTTTCAAGACATTCAAAGGGCCCTCAATGGGGCCCAGCTTGTCAGGTATATTCCTGAAGAGAGTCTACAATTGTGGGTCCTGCCTAGTCCGTCCTTACTTATGGCAGCCTTGGTCCAGGGGGGAAGCCTCTACAATGGGTTCACATTTCCTTGGGGGGAACTCCCTGAGTCTATACCTGTATAGATCAAATGGCTGACTTAATACAGAAGGGAAGAGATATCGCAGTATGATGCTACGTGCACGAACCTGATAAGATTGTTATCCCACATAGACTATCAGATTTTGAATGGATTCAAAGAAGTAATGGGAGAATAGCTTTAGCCCTGGAGGGGTACCTAGGCATTCTTGACTGTCATTATGGACCACACAAATGGGTCACTTCTTTTGGCTGCTTAGATTGGAGGGCACCCCAACTATTTCTCTTTAAGCCTATGCCAGATGCCCTCAGTGTTTTTACTGATGGAGGAAAGAATGGTGCAGCAGTTGTCATGTTCCAGCCACAACAGTCACAACAGCCAGATCAACATATGCGAAAATATTTTAGGCCTTGGGAGGGGTCCACACAGTTTAAAGGATTATTTGCTGTTGTCATGGCGCTCACAAAAGTCCCTGAGCCCATGAAACTGTTTTCTGACAGTCTTTATGTAGTGAACTTGCTTCCAGGATTGCTAAATTCTCACATAGGGCTAGATAACAATCCTATCACACCCCTTATGATACAAGCCCATACCCTGTTACTTGAACAGGTTAACTCCATTTATGTACACCATCTTAGAGGTCATCAAGATTTACCTGCATTGCTTTCAATGGGAAATTCCCTGGCTGATAGAGCGGCCTCCCTTATAATCCAAGCTTGTAACTTACAAGATGCCTATGATCTTCACGATCTTACTCATATAAATTGGAGAGGGCTACATAAAAGGTTCCCACAGATCCCTATTAGAGAATTAAAGAAAATTATACATACTTGTAAATCCTGTCTTCCTTATTTACAAGTACCACCTTTACAGCCCTCAGGAGTAAACCCTCGAGGGCTAAAACCCAATGTGCTGTGGCAAACTGATGTAGCCCATTACTCCCTTCTGGAAAACTTAAGTATGTCTTTGTGTCTATTGACACTCTCATGCCTGCTGGGCTACTGCCCACACAGGAGAAAAAGCAAAACATGCTCAAAGCCATTTTTTACAATGTTTTGTGACATTGGGCCTTTCCCATCAAACAAATGGGGAATAATGGCCCTTGCTTCATCAGCCAGAGCTTGCAGAAATTCTTCCAACAATGACACATTCGTCATAACACCGGAATCCCACCTAACCCCCAGGGACAAGCCATAATTGAGTGCCACCATCAACATTTAAAGGCTCAATTACAAAAACAAAAAGGGGGAATAAGCCCTCACCAGCAACTTGGAATGGCACTCTTTACTCTAAACATTTTTAATTTTTCAAAAAATGAACCGATACCATGTTTTCAAAAACATTGGTCTAACCAAGAAATAAAACCTGAAATACAAGTGAGATGGAAAGACCCCATCACTGGCCAGTGGAAGGGGCCCAATCCACTCGTTACAATGGGGAGAGGATTCGGATGCATATTCCCCACTGGGGACTCCAGCCCTATATGGGTGCCAGCAAGGAATCTTAAATTTACACCTCAAGAGAGAGGTCAAATCTCAAAACCTGACACAGATTAAAGAGACATTCACATATTGAGCCCAAGAACAAAAAGTTCCTGAGGCGATCTTTTCTTCCTTTACAGATCATCGATGCAGCGACCCTGGTGGACATTGCTCCTGGTGATCGTCGGACTACCTATCCTCTCCTTGCTGACCTTTGTCATTACCACAGCTATGCAACAGTTTTTAGAATCTTTGAAACCTAGGTTTAATGACACACAAGGCCATCAACCATGAGGGTACAACAGTGTCAGCATCTGTGTTGGGAGTTCAACAAGCTCAGACCATCGAGTTTATAAACAACATATCCACTGCCTCTGCTCAAGGATTTCAAACCTAAGATCTGCCATAGCGGGACTCCAACAACAGCTTGATCTCCATGCCAGAGCGATTGAGACGTTGTGTTCTGGCACTCATAGACTGCGATGTGAGATACCCCAGCTTTTGTCTGACAGCTTTTCCAGTGTTAAATGAGACTCTAACAGGTGAAAAAGGGAGCAATGGATCTATGGGACTGGATACAAAGTCCATTTACCTAGTTTAAAAATGCCTTCTATTTGCTTGTTTTTGTTGTTCTGTTTGTTGTAGTGTTAAAAAAAAAATCTCACAGCCTGCAACAGGTGCTTACAGCAAAAAATAGTTATGCTTGTCCAGGTCATGGAAGAGGAGCCCCACATTGGGCACCCACAAAACCCCTGGATTAATTTAGCCCTTCAAGAGATTAACCGAGACAGATAAATAAAAGAGTTCTAGATGCCCATCATCTAGAGAGATTCCGCCTAGCCCCCAAGAAGTGGCTGGATAGCCAATGACAGGTAAGACCCTCAGAGGAGGGCAACCTAAGATAGGCACAGCTGTGAGAGGGGCTGGTGAGGCTGGAGGCTGGCCGCCTACAGCTTTACGCCTTGCTCTACAGAACATCAATACAAATGTCTCGAGGGCTTAAATAAATAAAAAAGGGGGGGGATGTGGGGCCTAAATGGGAAACCTTAAAAAGAAAGGGGCTAGCTTTGTGGTCAGAAACTAAGATGGTGCCTGGCGGAAGAGATGGGGGCGTGGTCTGTGTTTGTCAAAGTTTTTTGATTGGCCCTCTTGATTTCCGTGCATGTAGACAGTGCGTGATCTCCATAGACTCCTGTTATAATGAAGGCACATGGCTATTTGACCTTTAACGTGATTGGTGCAGCTATGGAAAGTCCCTCTTAAAACCCCCCCTGCTTGCCTATATAAGCTGGGAGTTTGCAGCAATAAAGCGCAAACCGGGGAACCCCTGTCTGATTGTCTCTCGCTTGCCGAGGGGCTGGGTTGGTGGACAGCAGGCTCACCTCTCCTCGGGACCTCTCAGTTTTGCTGAGGGAAGTTCCACTGCCTCTCTCTTTCTGTGGAGCCCCCCCTGCATGCTATGACTAGTGCGTTCTCTTGACAAAACTCTGTTAGCTTTTGCCCTGCTTCATTCTGTACTCCAAGGCCAGATTTGCCTGTTACTCCAGGTGTTTCTTGACTTCCTACTTTTGCATTCAACCTCTATAATGAAAATGAAGTCTTTTGGGGGTGTTAGTTTTAGAAGGTCTTATAGTTCTTCATAGAACAGTTTAACTTCAGCTTCTTCAGTGTTAGCAGTTGGTGCATGGACTTGGATTACTGTGATATTGAATGGTTTGCCTTGGAAACGAACAGAGATCATTTTGTCTTTTTTGAGATTGCATCCAAGTATTGCCAACTACCAACTATTGCACTCATCTCACACGCTAGTAAAGTAATGCTCAAAATTCTCCAAGCCAGGCTTCAGCAATACACAAACAGTGAACTTCCAGATGTTCAAGCTATTTTAGAAAAGGCAGAGGAACCAGAGATCAAATTGCCAACATCTTCTAGATCATGGAAAAAGCAAGAGAGTTCCAGAAAAACATCTATTTCTGCTTTATTGACTATGCCAAAGCCTTTGATTGTGTGGATCACAATAAACTGTGGAAAATACTTCAAGAGATGGGAATACCAGACCACCTGACCTGCCTCTTGAGAAACCTATATGCAGGTCAGGAAGCAACAGTTGGAAGTGGACATGGAACAGCAGACTGATTCCAAATAGGAAAAGGAGTACATCAAGGCTGTATACTGTCATCCTGCTTATTTAACTTACGTGCAGAGTACATCATGAAAAACGCTGGGCTGGAAGAAGCACAAGCTGGAACCAAGATTGCCAGGAGAAATATAATAACCTCAGATATGCAGATGACACCACCCTTAAGGCAGAAAGTGAAGAACTAAAAACCTTCTTAATGAAAGTGAAAGTGGAGAGTGAAAAAGTTGGCTTAAAGCTCAACATTCAGAAAACGAAGATCATGGCATCTGGTCCCATCACTTCATGGGAAATAGATGGAGAAGCAGTGGAAACAGTGGCTGACTTTATTTTTCTGGGCTCCAGAATCACTGCTTATGGTGATTGCAGCCATGAAATTAAAAGACGCTTACTTCTTGGAAGAAAAATTATGACCAATCTAGACAGCATATTAGAAAGCAAAGACATTACGTTGCCAACAAAGGTCTGTCTAGTCAAAGCTATGATTTTTGCAGTAGTCATGCATGGATGTGACAGTTGGACTATAAGGAAAGCTGATCGCTGAAAAATTGATGCTTTTAAACTGTGGTGTTGGAGAAGACTCTTGAGAGTCCCTTGGACTGCAAGGAGACCCAACCAGTCCATCCTAAAGGAGATCAGTCCTGGGTGTTCATTGAACAGACTAATGCTGAAGATGAAACTCTAATCCTTCGGCTACCTAATTCGAAGAGCTGACTCATTTGAAAAATCCCTGATGCTGGGAAAGATTGAGGGCAGGAGGAGAAGGGGATGACAGAGAATGAGATGGTTGGATGGCATCACCGACTTGATTGACATGGGTTTGGATAGACTCTGGAGGTTGATGATGGACAGGGAGACCTTGCGTGCTGTGATTCATGGGGTTGCACAGAGTCGGACACGACTGAGCTGCTGAACTGAACTGATATGAAATTTACTTTAAAAACAGGGTTAGCCATGAAATTAAAAGACGCTTACTTCTTGGAAGAAAAATTATGACCAATCTAGACAGCATATTAGAAAGCAAAGACATTACGTTGCCAACAAAGGTCTGTCTAGTCAAAGCTATGATTTTTGCAGTAGTCATGCATGGATGTGACAGTTGGACTATAAGGAAAGCTGATCGCTGAAAAATTGATGCTTTTAAACTGTGGTGTTGGAGAAGACTCTTGAGAGTCCCTTGGACTGCAAGGAGACCCAACCAGTCCATCCTAAAGGAGATCAGTCCTGGGTGTTCATTGAACAGACTAATGCTGAAGATGAAACTCTAATCCTTCGGCTACCTAATTCGAAGAGCTGACTCATTTGAAAAATCCCTGATGCTGGGAAAGATTGAGGGCAGGAGGAGAAGGGGATGACAGAGAATGAGATGGTTGGATGGCATCACCGACTTGATTGACATGGGTTTGGATAGACTCTGGAGGTTGATGATGGACAGGGAGACCTTGCGTGCTGTGATTCATGGGGTTGCACAGAGTCGGACACGACTGAGCTGCTGAACTGAACTGATATGAAATTTACTTTAAAAACAGGGTCTTTTTTTTTTCAAGGTAATAAGTTATAACAATGAAAATTAAAGGAGTAATAAAGGACCTAAAATAAAAATATTTAAGAAATTAAAAAATGATAGTAAAATATGTCTAGGAATTTCTCTGGAGCTATTGCAGGCAGTGTGGGGTCAGTTCAGTTTCAGATAGTTCAGCTTTTACTTCTCAGTGTCTATAGGCCCCTTCCAGTGTAGTCGGTGCTAACTATAGGATTTTAATCTATTGCACCTGTCACTTCCAAAGCAGTTCTCTATGTTTATTTTGGCTTCTGTTTGCAAGTCTCTTCAGTGTCTAATTTCCACCCTGAACAAGGGGATAAAGGTGGTCACTTATTTAGGCTTGTTTGTTCAGTTGTGCTGTGGGGAGGGAGGAATACTACAAACAAATATATCTGGCATGTGTGGGGAGTGTTCGCAGTGTCTGGACCACACTGGGTTTGTCCCTGCTCATGGTGTGTATGTTTTCCTGGTCTAAACTGCTCAGGCTCCAGGTTGCTCTGCAGGGGAACTGTCTAAAGCGGGGCCTGGGTTGCCTGCACTTCTCAGGTCTAAGCCGCTCTAGTTCAGGTTCTCAGGTACTCCACAAAAGCACAGGCTAGGTTGGGCCTGCGTTTTGTACCCTTCCCTGGTCCGAGCATCTCAGGCGAGTGCACTCTCCCCAGGTGTGTGGTGTGTCTTATCATCTCCCCATTCCCAGCGGCTTGGTTTCCTGGGTGCACAGCTTGATAGCCATCTCCGTTGTGCTGCCTTTCCTCTGGGGAGCTGATCTCTGGCTGCGACCCTCCTGGCAGATGTCAACGGCCCAGGATCCCAGGAAGACTTCATTAGCAACTGGGAGCCTGCTCGCAGTTCGGTAGAGGATGCCATCTCTGGGGCCGAGATTGCCCCTTTCTGGCTCTGGCTCTTCCCTGCCTGCCTCTCTGCCTCTGGTGGGGGGTGGGCAGGTATGAAGCCCTCTAGCTCTTCTCTGGTATTCACTCAGTCCTTTGTTCTGTGAGCGCAGGCAGTGCCTTAAGTTAGAGCTTTGCACGGGAAAGTTCTCTCCCTCTCTCTGGCTATCCCACAGTTTGGGTTGCTGTCTCATGTTAGCTCCCTCAGATTGTCCTCAGGGGATTCTGTCTGGGTCCTTACCCTAAGCAATACAGCCCACACCTCCCTGTTCAGTCCCCACTTGCTGGTGGCAGACGCAAACATCTGGGCTACTTTACACTGGGAGTTGCGGTTAGGTTGTGATCTGTGGGTTTTATTTAGTTATTTATTTTTCCTCTCCATTATGTTGCCCTCTGAGATTCCAAAACTCCCCACAGACCCACCAGTGAGAGGGTTTCCTGGCATTTGGAAACTTCTCCTCTTTCACGACTCCCTCCTTGGGATGAGTCTCCCTCCCTAACTCTTTTGTCTCTCTTTTTATCTTTTATATTTTGTCCCACCTCCTTTCAAAGACAATGGGTTGCCTTTCTGGTTGCCTGGTGTCCTTCACCCCTGTTCAGAAGTTGTTTTGTGGAATTTGCTCAGCATTCAAATGATCTTTCGATGAATTTGTGAGGGAGAAAGTGGTCTATCTGTCCTATTCTTCCACCATCTTAGGACCTATCTGTAGACTTTCTAATGATGAGTATTCTGACCAGTGTGATTTGATACTTCATTGTAATTTTAATGTGCAACTTTCTAATGATTAGCAAGGTCAAACATCTTTTCATATGCTATGGGCTATTTGTATTTGACTACTATTTTTAATTCTGCACTGCTTCTGCTAGCTTCTGACTTTCAGACCTTGCTCCCCGTTTCCCATCTGCATTAAACTCCAGGGCTGAGCTCTGTTTCCTGTGGCTGATTTTCGGTGCTCTCCAAAGACTGAGCAGTTAATTACACAGCCCTGGCTCTTCCTGCTGCAGCTTGTTTTGTAACAGTATTCCACCTCTACCCATCTGGCTTGAACCCTGGGGCACAAATCCCAGCAGAAGTGCGTGCTCTTGCCAGCTGCTTGGGGAGCTGGGACAAGGGTACTGTGTTTAGGAGTTATGTGATGGAGACATAGATGTTTCTAAGGAAGCTTAACTGATTAGCCCAATGAAGCCTTAACAAAATTGGAGCCTGCTATGGTTACTATGGCAAACATATTCCCACAAAATCACTTCCTACTTTTCCGTGCTGAGTCATGTCCTGCTTCTTTCATATTCTCAAGTCAGATAATAGTTATTGTCAGTGACACAAAAACATTTTACTAATTAGAGAGTTTTACACTCTTGAAGACAAGGTTTATTTTTAAGTTCAATTCTAAGAGACCAACCTAGATAGCAAATTAAAAAGCAGAGACATTACTTTGCCAACAAAGGTCCATCTAGTCAAGGTTATGATTTTTCCAATGGTCTTGTATGGATGTGAGAGTTGGACTGTGAAGAAAGCTGAGCACTGAAGAATTGATGCTTTTGAACTATGGTGTTGGAGAAGACTCTTGAGAGTCCCTTGGACTGCAAGGAGATCCAACCAGTCCATCCTAAAGGAGATCAGTCCTGAGTGTTCATTGGAAGGACTGATGCTGAGGCTGAAACTCCAATACTTTGGCCACCTGATGTGAAGAGCTGACTCATTTGAAAAGACCCTAATGTTGGGAAAGATTGAGGGCAGGAGGAGAAGGGGATGACAGAGGATGAGATGGTTGGATGGCATCACTGACTTGGTGGACAATGATTTGGGTAGGCTCTGGGAGTTGGTGATGGACAGAGAGGCCTGAAATGCTGTGGTTCATGGGATCGCAAAGAGTCGGACATGACTGAGTGACTGAACTGAACTGAACTAAGAGAAGAAGCAAGCAGTAAGTTTTGGGACTAAATCTTTCCATTCGCCTCAAGACTTCAGAGCACCCCCACTGGTCTGTGTGAATTAGGGCAAATTCCAAACCTTTCTTTGCCTTAGTTTCTTCATATGTGAAACAGAATTATGATGTGAAACTTACCATTTGTTGTGAGAAATTCATGTGATAATGGTACAGAGGGTTTACATAGCTGATTTCTTTTTTGTAAGCTTTCTTCAACTCAACTTCATTTTTCTTCCAGAAAGTACCTTATCTTTTTCCTAATTGAGAGGGAAATATCTAAAAAAACATAGTCATTCAGTTGAATTGTAATTTCCACTTAAAATGTTCCTTTATGTCCAATATTTCTCTGTCCCTCTGTAATTTTGAGCTCGGTCTGCTACCTTCTTTCAGAACTTGATTCTAAGTGTTATGTTTCTGGAATATTAACCAATGCTGTTGTTTTTCCCTCAGATACTTTCTTTTCCATCTTTCTTTCTACCTTGCCTCCATAAAAATAACAAGCCTGTACTCACTGTCTTAAGAGGGAGAGAAAGGTCTGAGACTTCTGTTTTCCTCTTAAGGATTAGAGGAAGAGACCTAGATCAAGGTGACTTGAATAGTAAGGAATGTAATTTCCCTCTGTTTACTTCCCTCATCACTAAGGATTCCTTGGGTTGTCAGAATACAGATGGAAAAGGAAGGGCAGGAAAGCTGGGGAGTTTCTGAGGAAAGTCATGCATCCTGCTCTGGGTCAAGTCCAGGGCTGTGGCAATATCTCCAGAAAACTTGTGTGACCTGAGAGCAGAAAGGGCCTATAACTCACTTCCCTTTAGAGCTCTGGGTAGGTAGTGAGACAATAGAAAAAAATGGCTCTGTGGTATCATTCTAGCCAGATGGGACACCTCATAGAATGTCTCATGCTATTGTGAATTGTGATGAGGGTAGTAGCCAATGATGCCTTTCATTAAAGAATGGTGCAGAAGGGACAGTGCAGACAGGAATCAAAGGATATGTTTCCAGGTTCCCAGATGGACTAGGCACCACAGACAAGATGTGATTATGGATGAGTCAGCAGGCGCCAATGTGGGGAGATGCCTTAGAGGTTGGAATGCAAGTGCTCTTTCAATTCTCCATCCCTACTGCAAACGCACAAGACACATAGACAAACAGACAAACACATGTCAGCCTTGCCTGTATACATCAACCATGTACATATACACGCATACCCTAGCACTAGGTCAGATTTCAGAATTTAGATGAAAACAAAACTCAGGGGAACTTGGATTACATTTCTACTACTGTAGTGAACTGGAGAATTAGAGAGATTGGATTCTAGAAAAAGTAAATTGTGTTTCTTACAGATCAGGCTTTGTAGACTAAGATATATATCTGCCACAATTTATTAACTATTCTTTCTTTCTATTTATTTCTATTTTACTTTTTTTTTTTTACTAAGATATAATCAACATGATCACTACAATAACCATCAGTCACCATCAGTTCAGTTGCTCAGTCGTATCTGACTTTGTGACCCCATGAACCACAGCACTGCAGGCTTCCCTGTCCATCACTAACTCCTGGAGTTCACTCAAACTCATGTCTATTGAGTCGGTGATGCCATCCAGCCATCTCATCCTCTGTCGTCCTCTTCTCCTCCTGCTCCCAATCCCTCCCAGCATCAGAGTCTTTTCCAATGAGTCAACTCTTTGCATGAGGTGGCCAAAGTACTGGAGTTTCACCTTTAGCATCATTCCTTCCAAAGAACACTCAGGACTGATCTCCTTTAGAATGGACTGTTTTTGATCTCCTTGCAGTCCAAGGGACTCCCAAGAGTCTCCTCCAACTTCACAGTTCAAAAGCATCAATTCTTTGGCACTCAGTTTTCTTCATAGTCCAACTCTCACATCCGTATCACTGAAAAAACCATAGCCTTGACTAGATGGACCTTTGTTGGCAACGTAATATCTCTGGTTTTCAACATGCTATCTAGGTTGGTCATAACTTTCCTTGCAAGGAGTAAGTGTCTTTTAATTTCATGACTGCAATCACCATCTGCAGTGATTTTGGAGCCCCCCAAAATAAAGTCTGACACTGTTTCCACTGTTTCCCCATTATTTCCCATGAAGTGATGGGACCAGATGCCATGATCTTTGTTTTCTGAATGTTGAGCTTTAAGCCAACTTTTTCACTCTCCACTTTCACTTTCATCAAGAGGCTCTTTAGTACTTCTTCACTTTCTGCCATAAGAGTGGTGTCATTTGCATGTCTGAGGTTATTATATTTCTCCTGGCAATCTTGATTCCAGCTTGTGCTTCTTCCAGCCCAGCGTTTCTCATGATGTACTCTGCATATAAGTTAAATAAGCAGGATGACAATATACAGCCTTGATGTACTCCTTTTCCTATTTGGAACCAGTCTGTTGTTCCATGTCCAGTTCTAACTGTTGCTACTTGACTGTTGCTTCTCAAGAGGCAGGTCAGGTGGCCTGGTATTCCCATCTCTTTCAGAATTTTCCACAGTTTATTGTGATCCACACAGTCAAAGGCTTTGGCATAGTCAATAAAGCAGAAATAGATGTTTTTCTGGAACTCTCTTGCTTTTCCCATGATCTAGCAGATGTTGGCAATTTGATCTCTGGTTCCTCTGCCTTTCCTAAAATCAGCTTGAACATCTGGAAGTTCACAGTTCACATATTGCTGAAGCCTGGCTTGGAGAATTTTGAGCATTACTTTACTAGCATGTGAGATGAGGGCAATTGTGCGGTAGTTTGAACATTCTTTGGCATTGCCTTTCTTTAGGATTGGAATGAAAACTGACCTTTTCTCATCCTGTGGCCACTCCTCAGTTTCCAAATGTGCTGGCATATTGAGTGCAGCACTTTCACAGCATCATCTTTCAGGATTTGAAATAGCTCAACTGGAATTCCATCACCTCCACTAACTTTATTCATAGTGATGCTTTCTAAGGCCCACTTGGCTTCACATTCCAGGATGTCTGGCACTAGGTGAGTGATCATACCATCGTGATTATCTTGGTCATGAAGATCTTTTTTGTACAGTTCTTCTGTATATTCTTGTCACTGCTTCTGAATATCTTCTGCTTCTGTTAGATCCATATAATTTCTGTCCTTTATTGAGCCCATCTTTGCATGAAATATTCCCTTGGTATCTCTAATTTTCTTGAAGAGATCTCTAGTCTTTGCCCTTTTGTTGTTTTTCTCTATTTCTTTTCATTGATTGCTTAATAAGGCTTTCTTATCTCTTCTTTCTATTCTTTGGAACTCTGCATTCAGATGGTTATATAGTTACAAAATATAAAAAAATTTAAATTTATTTTTTCTTTGTTTCCTAAAAATTAAGGTGTAGTTGATTTACAGTATTATGTTAGTTTTAGGTATACAACATAGAGATTCAAAATATTTATAGGTTATGCTCCTTTTTTAGTTTTCAGAAAATATTGACAATTTATTTTTGTAGTTTACTTACTTTATACATACTAGTTTATACTTCTTAATCATTTGCCACATCTTGTCCCTCCCCACTGCCTTCTCTCCATTAGTAACCATTAGTTTGTTCTTTATATCAGTAAGTCTGTTTCTTCCTTCCTTCCTTTCTTTCTTTCTTTTTCTTTCTTTCTTTCTTTCTTCCTTCTTCCCTTTCTTCCTTTCCTTCTTTCTCTCTTCCTTCCTTCTGTTCTCTCCTTTCCTTCCTCCTTGCTTCCTTCTCTCCCTCTCTCATTACTTTCCCTCTCTCCCTCCCTCCTTTCTTCCCCTTTCTCATTTTGCATTATCCATCTCTGTCACTTTCCATAGCTCCTTTCCTCTTGATTTATGTACATACCAGGACTTTTCTAACACTGATGCCAAAAAATTATAAAACCCAGGACCTGTACCTTATTAATACTGTCTGTTTGGAGCCCACCAGACTTCAAATAATCTCATTATTCTCTTAGCTCCTGTTTGTGTCAATTGGTATAGAAAATACTGGACTCCCAGGTCCCATTTCATCTACCACTTAAGTTCTCACACAGTTTGGGAAATTTATAATATTGTAATTGTTCAATTCCTCCCCAACTCCTGAACTTCTATTGGACCTTTTGGAACTCATGAGACATCATAGTGAAAATTTTAAGGCATCAGCTGTTTGAATTCTTGTGTCCTTATGTTTTCAAGTCCACATTCCAGTCCTCTCCTCTCATCCCCTGTATTACAGAGGGCAGAGCTCCTCAAAACTCCCCTGTTAGCTAACTGCCATCTAGATTCAGCCAATAGAAAGTATTGATGGGACATTAAAGGGCGACAGGAAAAAAGAGGCCAAGGCACCCTTCTTATTCTCTCCCCTTCAGTCTCCAACAGTGGCTACAGCTTCTCTTTGGCTATTACTCCTTTTGGATGACTTTCCTCTGTGGCCCCAGTTCCCACGAATTCCAGTTCCTGCCAGATAGTCACGTTCCTGGGCTATGGTACCATCATCTCCTCCTCTGGGCTCCCCAGACATATCAGTGACGGGCATACTCTTGTCAATCTCTGAGTTTCTTTGATGTACGTTTAGCTGTTCCAAGGACTTTTATAACCAGGTCTTTGTGGACAGGGGTGTGGTGGTGGGGGGAAGGAGAGGGTGAGACAAACTGAGAGAGAAGTGGAACATATATATCACCATATGTAAAATCAGATAGCCAGTGGAAATTTGCTGTATTATGCAAGGAATTCAAATCCACTGCTCTGTGACAACTAGAGGGGTGAGATAAAGTAGGAGGTGGGAGGTCGGAGAGTGAGGGAACATACATATACCTACGGTTGATTAAAGCACAAGCTGGAATCAAGAATGCAGGGAGAAATATCAATAACCTCAGATATGCAGATGACACTACTCTTATGGCAGAAAGAGAAAAACTAGAGACTCTTGATGAAAGTGAAAGAAGAGAGTGAAAAAGTTGGCTTAAAATTCAACATTCAGAAAACTAAGATTATGGAATCTGGTCCCATCACTTCATGGGAAATAGATGGGGAAATAGTAGAAACAGTGGCAGACTTTATTTTGGGGGGCTCCAAAATTCCTACAGATGGTGACTGCAGCCATGAAATTAAAAGACACTTGCTCCTTGGAAGTAGAGTTATGACCAACCTAGTCATAAGGCAGACATTACTTTGCCAACAAAGGTCCATCTAGTCAAGACTATGGTTTTTCCAGTAGTCATGTATGGATGTGAGAGTTGGACTATAAAGAAAGCTGAGTGCCGAAGAATTGATGCTTTTAAACTGTGGTGTTGGAGAAGACTCTTGAGAGTCTCTGGGACTGCAAGGAAATTCTATCCTAAAGGAGATCGGTCCTGAGTGTTCATTGGAGGACTGATGTTGAAGCTGAATCTCCAATACTTTGGCTACCTGATGCAAAGAGATGACTCATTGGAAAAGACCCTGATCGTGTGAAAGATTGAAGGCGGGAGAAGGGGACGACAGAGGATGAGATGGCTGGATGGCATCACCGACTCAATGGACATGAGTTAGAGTAAACTCTGGGAGCTGGTGATGGACAGGGAGTCCTGGAGTGCTGCAGTCCATGGTGTCGCAAAGAGTTGAACTCGACTGAGAGACTGAACTGAACTAATTCTTGTTGCTATATGGCAGAAACTAACACAATGTTTTACAGCAACTATCCTCCAATTAAAAAAATTATATATAATGTTAGCTATAAAGAAAAAGAAAAGAAAAAAAAAAGGAGCTAACTTGTGTGGATTTTCTTCTGACCCAATCCCTAAATTGGGAGCTGGTGATGGACAGGGAGTCCTGGAGTGCTGCAGTCCATGGTGTCGCAAAGAGTTGAACTCGACTGAGAGACTGAACTGAACTAATTCTTGTTGCTATATGGCAGAAACTAACACAATGTTTTACAGCAACTATCCTCCAATTAAAAAAATTATATATAATGTTAGCTATAAAGAAAAAGAAAAGAAAAAAAAAAGGAGCTAACTTGTGTGGATTTTCTTCTGACCCAATCCCTAAAATACACTTTTTTTTTTTACCTTCCTGCTCTGACTGAAACCAAGATCTGCCTCTAAGGATCCTATTTCCTCAGCAGTACTTCCAATTTGGGACAGCTTTTATATCCTATTGAATCTATATGTGAATCAAATATGTGCTTGTTTCTTACTGCCATTTTCATACTGTTCTTCCATTCTCTGTAAGCCATTTAAATTTTGAATCTCATTTGAATCTCAATCTCATTTAGACTATGTCATCTACTGTCTTTCATCTTATCCTCCTTGGGTCATTTATTTATGGATGATACTAGCTACTGCTCTTGGTTATTCTCTTCAGTATGATTCCTGCCTTAATTCTTGGATATATGAACACTCATGTAAGTGACCTCTCCAATATTCTGCCTTTTCCACTTCTGAAACTTTTCTCTGCTGATAATGTCACCTTCTACTCTACCTTAAATATCCATTTTCTTGGTGATATTCTGGGCCTTATTTTCAATAACTACAACTCCCTCAAAGTCTTAGTTCAAATATATCCCAGGCTCTGATCACTCCCTTTAGTGACCTGTATTTCCAGGTCACATTCTCTAGTACTCAAATTTCATCAGTCTCTCCATCTCAGCATCGGTTTCAGGTTATTGATTCTTCTGCCTTTTCAGTGCTTATTACTGTCTATGCCTTTATTTCTCTCTTTATCTAGATCTGATTCTATGCCAATTATTACGTACTCCCATGCACACAACTCAAATCCCTCAAACTATTCTCTTTCTTTATTGTACTCACTTGTCAAGACTCCATCCCTGATTAAAACCAATTTTTGTCTGCTCCACACCTGAATCTGAGCAAGTGCATATATCTAGGCAGAAATATAGCTTTGTGCTTTCCCCCCTAAGACTGCTTTAGCAATTTGGGATCTTTTGTGGTTCCATATAAGTTTTAGCAATTTGTGAAAAATATCATGAATGTTTTGAAAGGAGTTGCATTAAATCTGTGGCTGAAACTTTCAGCTACTATTATTTACCACTTCACTTGTATGTACAAGCTGTCCTTGAAGGCTGACAATAAGGCCAATTTAGCCTGAATGCAGAGGCACCACCATGCCTGAGGCTTGGATTGTGAACTCCAAATCTGGACATGAAGAGAATTCTATTTAGAGATCAAGGACTAGTATGTATATCGAATGTCTATTTTGTGCTTCCAAGTGTCAGGAATAGAGAAGTTAATAAAATATGATTCCCACTTCAAAACACATATTATGTGACTATTGCATCTGTTAACTGGACACATGACAGTTTTGCCTCTTCAGTCAGCATATTTTATGAACACCTAGTCAATTTCTTTAGGATTAGTAAGCCACAAGTGCACTCTTTTTTCTAAACCACTAAATTAAGTTAATTCCTACCATATGTTAGCTACTCATAAAAATACCACCAGAAGTATAAGAATATAAATATTTGATTTCTTTAGAGATTCATTTCCAAGTTTTCTGAGTAAACTGTATGGTTCAATTCAGTTCAGTTCAGTCACTCAGTCATGTCTGACTCTTAGTTCACCCAAACTCATGCCCATCGAGTTGGTGATGCCATCCAGCCATCTCATCCTCTGTCTTCCCCTTTTCCTCCTGCCCACAATCCCTCCCAGCATCAGAGTCTTTTCCAATGAGTCAACTCTTTGCATGAGGCGGCCAAAGTATTGAAGTTTCAGGTTTAGCATCAGTCCTTCCAATGAACAACCAGGACTGATCTCCTTTAGAATGGACTGGTTGGATCTCCTTGCAGCCTGAGGGACTCTCAAGAGTCTTCTCCAACACCACAGTTCAAAAGCATCAACTCTTCGGCACTCAGTTTTCTTCACAGTGCAACTCTCACATCCATGCATGACCACTGGCAAAACCATAGCCTTGACTAGACAGACCTTAGTTGAGAAAGTAATGTCTCTGCTTTTGAATATGCTATCTAGGTTGGTCATAACTTCCCTTCCAAGGAGTAAAACATCTTTTAATTTCATGGCTACAACCACCATCTGCAGTGATCTTGGAACCCCCGCAAAATAAAATCTGCCACTGTTTCTACTGCTTCCCCATCTATTTCCCATGAAGTGATGGGACCAGATGCCATGATCTTCATTTTCTGAATGTTGAGCTTTAAGCCAACTTTTTCGCTTTCCTCTTTCACTGTCATCAGGCTTTTTAGTTCTTCTTCACTTTCTGCCATAAGGGTGGTGTCATCTGCATATCTGAGGTTATTGATGTTTCTCCCTGCAATCTTGATTCCAGCTTGTGCTTCTTCCAGCCCACAGTTTCTCATGATGTACTCTGCATATAAGTTAAATAAGCAGGGTGACAATATACAGCCTTGATGTACTCCTTTTCCTATTTGGAGCCAGTCTGTTGTTCCATGTCCAGTTTTAACAGTTGCTTCTTTACTGTTGCTTCTCAAGAGGCAGGTCAAGTGGTCTGGTATTCCCAGGTTAATAAAAGGATAATAAGATGGTGAACGAGTAGGTGGGTGTGGAGTACATTTCTCTCCACAGATACATTAGGAATACACCTTCAGACACAGAAGTGCATGAAGAACATCAGTTGAGAGCAGACAGGAGTACCTAACCAGTGGAAAGGAATATATAGAACCACACAAATCTCGGTAGCATGAAGGAACCAGTGGGAAAAACAGGAGTGTTAGTAGAATTGGACCTGCCCTCGGCACGTGAGGGAACTGAAGCAAGGGTCCTATACCCACATCAAGGCAATTGTCTGAGTCAGAGGAGAAACATTTAAGGCTGAGAGTGAAACAGCTGATCTGTGGCCTAAATGGAATGAAAATCACACAGTCCTTGCTGCAGCCATACATACCCCAGACAGGGATGAGGGTCCCCAGGAAGGCGCAGCAGCCTAGAACTGGAGTTAGAGGAGTGTGGGGCAACCCCAGGGTGAGGGCTGTTGTTGACTGTGGAGAGATGGACCTAGGGAAGGTGAGGGAAGAGATTGTGATGAGAATTGCCTGTGGAGGAAAGCTGGGAGGCCGTGGAGGCAAGGCGATACTGCTGAGTCCTGCGTAGTGGGTGGAGCCATCACCCCAGCCTCTCTCTCCCCACACAGCAGCGACAGCAGCTGAACAATAGAGAGGCTGGCCCATCAAATGCCGGGTGCACTGAACTACAAAGCAGGAACCCAGCCAGGGTGCTCCTTTAAGTGCCTGACATGCTTATCTACAGAGTAGGGCCCCAGCCAAGGGGGCCCCTCTATGTGACTGACACGATGTACAACAGAGATGGATACCAGGCAAAGGAGCCTTCTTGGAGCAGCAGAGAAAGACTGGCCACAGAAGCCTTGTGATCACTAGCTATAAGAGGCTCAAAAAAAAAAAAAAAAAAACACCAAACCTCTGATAGAGTTATAACTCCTGCGGCAGAGGCAGTTCATGTCCCTGCACACTTGGCACCGCCAGAATCCACACAAGCCAAGCAGCTGCACCACCTTCACACTCAACTCTCACTGGAGAAGAGCTGCCACATGCAAAAAAGTCTTAGGTTATGTGTGCAGGGTCCCTTCGGTTGTGTCCCACTCTTTGTGACCCTGTAGACTGGCCTGCCAGGCTTCTCTGTCAGGGAGGGGGGTTCTCCAAGCAATAATAGTGGAGCATATTGGCTAATACTAGTTGCTAATCCCTTCTAGAGCACTGTATTTCCTACTGCTCTAGCTGCCAACTCCCCCGAGTACCTGGTGTCACCAGAACCCCTGTGATTCAAGCACCTGCGCCACCTCTGAAGGAGGGAATGACAGAACAGGATCCATTTTGAAAGCAAGACACTATCTTAGGCCGGACTGTGAATGCTGGGCTGTATGCATGGTCACCCTCCCAGTGGACTCTGAACTCTGCACCTGGTGTCTATGGAAACAGCATACCAACGGGAAACCAGGCCCCCAGGATGGAAGAGCCGCCTAGACTCTCCATTGCCTAGAATAATACTCTATCTCTGTAACAGAACGGAGTCATAAATATTATGCTTATTGGGGTATGACCACAGGCCTATTGACAGTTGTACTCTGTTAACTACCTAGGCTTAAGGCACATGAATCATGGATTAACTTTGATTTTATCTCTCTTTTCCTTTGTCCAGACTAGTTTCAGGGAATTTGGGGAGGTGAGTTTGAGCATGTACACTTAGGGTGTGTAAAGTTTTGGCAAAAACTGGTTAGGGTCCTTGGCTAAGAGGAGACTCTGCCTTGGGTCCATGGGTGTAATAAACTAAACTCCACTACTTGCGATGTCCTTCTGAGTGAGTTTGTTTCATGGAACGCTTGGCTATAACACCTCCACACTTGGTCCTCACAGGGGCCAGCTCAAGTCCTCCAGGAGAGCTTCAGGAGCAAACCCCAATGGACCACTCCCATGTAGAGGTGGAAGTAAAACCACAATGGAAACCCAGGGGCAGTGTGGCTAAGGAAGAAGACCCAAAGCCTTCCCACCAGCTGTACAAGCTGCGGATTAAATCCACACAATCAGTTAGGCAGACTCCGTGTCTTTGGAATATATAAAGGGCCATTGAGAGCTCCCACAAAAGAAAATGTACTAGTTTTGATAGCTGTGGACATTGGAAGCAAGAATACAGGAGGAGGACCAGATAAGAATCTGAGCTGCCCCCACAGCAGGACCAGGGATCAGCACAGTGTTGGAGGGCATCCTGGGGAGGTGAGGTGGACTGTGACTCCCAGCGAGGGAAAGGACCCTGACAGCAGTGACTCAAGAAAAGCATTTATTATTCTTATGTTTTGTTTAGCTCTACAGATTCTTTTACTTCCCTGGTGGCTCAGACGGTAAAGCATCTGCCTACAATGCGGGAGACCCGGGTTTGATCCCTGGGTTGGGAAGATTTTGGATTTTTTTTTTCTTTTTTTTCCCTTACCCATCTACTCCATTGAAGTTGTTGATTTTATTAGTACTATGAAATATAATTAAGCTTTTGAGTTTTTATTTTCTTCTTAGTCATATTTTTTATTGCTGTTATAAACCTCTACCTCTACATTGAACTTTTACAGTTCTGTGGAGTTTTCCTTTTTTTTCTATCTCTTTTTTTCTTATTTTAATTTTTAAAACCTATTATTATTTTTCTACATTTATTCTTTTGTTTGCTTTTCCTACTGTTCTTTTCCCCTTCAGTTAATCTTTAATGTATATAAATCTTCTTTATCTAT